>PVLD010013839.1:0-54423 GCA_004027595.1 Dinomys branickii | reverse complement strand
CCTTATTTATACTTTTGGTTTTTCACACCAGAGAAACAATGTGATTTTACTCCTGTGTTTGCTTTATTTCACTTAAGAGTATGGACTCAAGGTGTATCTATTTAGCTAGAAATGTCTTGGGCTTATCTTCTTTATGGCTGAGTAGTACTCCATTGCGTTAAAAAAAAAAACCCACATCTTCTTTAGCCATTCTCCAGTTGATGGGCATCTGGGCTATTTCCAAGATTTAGCTATTACAAACTGTGCCACTATGAACATGGGTGCGCATATTGCTGTGGTGTGATGCTTTTAATTCTTTCAGGAAGACACCAAGAAGAGGAATCACTGGGTACAATGGAACCGCTAGTCCTAGTTTTTTGAGGAATCTCCACACTGATTTCCACAGGGGTTGCACCAATCTACACTTCCACCAACAGCGGAGGATTCCTTTTCCCCCACAGCCCCTCCAACACTTGTTATTGGTTGATTTCTTGATAATAGCCATTCTTTCTGGGATGAGATGGAATCTCAGTGTTGTTTTAATTTGCATCTCTTGAATGATGAGTGATGTTGAACATTTTTTCATATCTTTATTTGCCATTTCTATTTCTCCATCTGAGAAGTGCTTATTCATTTCAGATGCCCAGTTTTGCATTGCATCCATTTATAATTCTGAGACAGGGTCTCACTAACAGGACCCTTCGTGTTCCTCCTGTCTCAGCCTCCCCAGTCACCCCCCCCCCACAAGAGAAGCTTTCTTAAAGCTGGTGATGGGATGGTTTGTGGCTCCAGCCAGAGGGATGGGAGTGAGGCAGCAGGGCTGCCTCGAAGTGAAGGAAGCAAGTAAAGGAGGGAGAGTCTTTGCTAGAGGACTAAGGGGACCAGACCCCCCAGCATCTTTCTGTCCACCTCCCTGCACAGCCAGCAGCAGGTGCTCACAGCTGGTCCTTCTCCGCTCCCTTGGGGCCCTTTTGCTGGGTTAAAGCAGAGGGGTGGGTCTATATATAGCCCAGGACACTTGTTTATTTTTTGAGACTGCATCTCACTCTGCAGTCCAGGCTGGCCATGAAGTCACTAACGTAGCCCTGGCTGGCCTCAAACTCTTGGCAATCCTCCTGCCTCAGTCTCCTGAGTGGTGAGGTCACAGGTGTGCACCAGGGCACTCGGCAATTTTCATCTGGACTAGAGCTGAAGCTTCCTCCTGCCTCCCCACCTCTGGTTGCACCCTGCTCTGATCCAACCTCTCTGCCCTGGCAGAATTCTTTGTACAAAACTCAGAAGAGCTGGGTGTGGCGGCACACGCCCATAATCCCAGCACTCAGGAGGCTGAGGCAGGAGGACTGTTTCGAGTTCTGGGCCTGGGCTGCAAAGTGAGCTCAAGGCCAGTCTGAACTGCATAGTGAGACCCTGTCTCAAAAAGACAAAAAACAACAACAAAAAGTTAAACTCAGCAGACTGCTGAAAAGTCCTCCCAAGTTCCCTGATGCCCACCAGGACATAGCAAGCTCCAGCATCAGATCTGGGCTTGCAGTTTGGCTCTGTGTCTGTCTCCCGGAGCCAAGTTACTGAGCATGTTTGAGCCTAAGGTGAGCCATCTGAAAAATGGGGCAACAGTGCCGGTTTCCCATGGTTACTGCCAAGAAGAATAAGGAACCGAACAAGAGCTGTTGGTGCAGGGAGAGGCTGGCTGTATCTGTTGTTATTTGCAGCGGTGGGGATCACACCTGGGGCCTGGCTTATGCTGGGCCACATTCTACCATCGAACCACAGCCTAGCCCCGCACCTGGAATTGCTCAGTGGGCAAAGCCTCGGCCTGCAGAGCACACAGTGCACACAGGAGTCAGGCGACAGCAAGGACTTCTCAGCTCCCCTTCAGCCTTGTCTTCTGCCCACTCCACAGGCACAGCTGACACTCGCCAGCAGTGACTCACTGGCCCTCACTGAGACCTCTTCCTATGACCTTGGTCATGCTGTCTGTACTGCTGGGCTGTGCCTGCCCACCTGGCAAACTCCTACGCATCAGTCAGGACCCTGCGTACACCTCCTGTGCGCCACCATCCATCCACGCGCCCACTGGGGCCACTCTCCTGGCCTGGACAGTGGGTGTGAGGACAGCAGCTTCTGCCCAGGTTGTTGGGAGCCGCAGTTGGGTTTACCAGGTGCAGAGACTCAGCTCCCACCCGACGTGAGGGAGGGCCTGGGAAGGGTCAGCAGCCGTGATTACCACTCTGGCCTCTGCTGCCTCCACAGGCAGGGCTCACCTACACCTCTGCCTCCCCGCCAGCCTTGCACAGCGTAAGCACGGCCCCTCTACCCAGATGGTCATGAATGCTGTCTGTATTTTTAAATTTTTAAATTATTATTATTATTATTATTTTTTTTTTTTTGCGGTACTGGGGATTGAACTCAGGACCCTACGCTTGCTAGGCAAGCGCTTATTCCACTGAGCTATATCCCCAGCCCCCCGATTATTATTTTTTGAGACAGGGTCTTCCTGTGTAGCCTAGGCTGGCCTTGAACTTGCAGTGACCCCCCTGTCACATCCTCCCGAGTGCCACCATGCCCAGCTCTAGCTGTACTACTTTTAAAGGCAGTCTTAAAACATATTTAGCTTAGGCCGGGTGTGGCGGCGCAGGCCTATAATCCCAGCACTCGGGAGGCTGAGGCAGGAGGATCGTTGTAAGTTCAAGACCAGCCTGGGCTACAAAGTGAGCTCAAGGCCAAGGCCAGTCTCAACTGCATAACGAGACCCTGTCTCAAAAAGACCAAAAAAAAAACCAAATTAAGCTCTCTGTTGAAAACAAAGGATCTTGTATGAGCTGAGCTAGGAGCCTTCCCATTTTACAGATGAAGATACTGAGGCACAGAGATTTGTGCCTTAGGGCCACAGCCCTCTTGGCCCAGCTGATTCCAACCAACCTCTCCCAGCCTCAGTTTCCTCAGTATGCAATGGGGTGACTGTGGGTCTTCCCACATCTCAGATGTAGCCTATGGACTGATGTGTGTCAGTGAGGGAAATCGAGCCTAGGGCTGGTATCCCTCTGTGAACTGGGTAATGCTTTGTCCGGGACAGAGACAATTCTTCCGGGGTGAAACTGAAGAGTAGCTGCAGCTCCATGGGCCTGGCGCTCTGCTCAGCTCTCTCCGGTGTGTCTGGAGCCCAGGGTCAAGTCTGCCACCTCCCCCGCCACACTTCCTGGGAGCACTGCTGGCCCTCCCTACCCCTACAGGCTGAGGACAATGGTGGGCGGCCGCCTCCCTCTGTGCAGGGGTCAGGCCACTTCTCTCAGGGGCTGGGGACAGGGCGGGCTGGGGACAGGGCGGGCTGGGGACAGGGCGGAGCAGAGGACGCTGGAGGCAGGAGGCCCCAGAAGTGAAAGCCTGAAACAGGCTTTGGGGAGCGTTTCCTCCGAATGTAGATTTGAGCTCCTATTAAACTTGCCAAAAATTTGTGTTAGCTAATGGATTCTTAATTCTGTCTAAAATGAGAGAGGGAAAATTATGCCATTCATCTTGTATTGGTTTGAAATTACATCTGACACCTAATCGATCATACTGTGGAACATTAACTCTTTGGAAGAGACCCAACTTTTCCTCTCTCCCTCGCTTTCCAGGGCTCTGGAGCCGCCCCCCAGCCCTGATTCCTTCTTTTGTATTTCATTAACTAAGCAAAGCTCAGGCTGTCTCTGGGGGTAAGGGAGGGGCGTGGGGGAAGGGTTCCTCAGGGTGGAGGGAGACAGCCAGGCCCCCCAATCCTCGGCCCATAACCAGACCCCCCTTCCAACCTTCAAGTGACCTCCTCTGCTGTCCTGCTTTTCCGAAACATTTGGAGATGTGGAGGCGCAGGGAGCAGGCGCCGGGGTGTGGGGTGACCTCAGAGCCACCTTGGGGGCACCGGGCAGAGGCAGGGAGCCAGGCCAGGCTGAGCTGGCACCTGGGGCTGGGGCAGGGGCCATGGGGGGGCTCACCTGCGACTTGCCTGGCAGATGGGTGAGGAGGAGGAGGGTAGATGACAATAGATTTGCCTCTGGGGATCCTGAGAGCTCTGACTGAAACCCCAACTCCAGACTTGTTTTCCGGAGAAGAACTTGCTGGCAGCGGGAAGAACCCACCGGAGGCCACCGGGCTGGGCTAGGAGCCTGGCCTCGGTCCCGATGGGCCGCGTGACCTTGGCCAAATTACATAACGCGGACTCTCAGTTTCCTTCTCTGTCAGAACAGAAGGTGAGCTCCGCGGTTCGCAAGCGAGGAGGAGACGGCGTGCCAGAGTCCAGGCCAAACCAGGACAGAGCCTGTCGCCTGGGACACAGCAGGACCTGATAAAGGTGACAAGGGAGAGTCCAGATCACCACGCCCTCCCTGTACTCTCACTTCCCACTCTGAGGTCCCTGGCAGAGGGCAGGTGAGGGCCCAGCTGCCAGTGCTTCTTCCTCAGAGGGCCCCTCTGGAGGCCTGGCCCTGCCCCTTCCTGCCCAGAGCTGCCCCAAACATGGGGGCTGTTTCCGCATGGAGAGCTCCCTCATAGTCCCCTACCCCGAGGAAGGAGTCCCTAGGTGGAGAGACCAAGGGGGAGAGCACTCCAAAAGGAACAGAGCCACTTGCTTTCACTTGGGCCTCTTGGACTTCTGTCTGGGGTTCCAAAGTGCCCCCATCCCCATTTTGAGTATCTCATTTTAATAGAATTTTAGCTGGGTGTGGCAGCACACATCTGTAATCCCAGCACTTGGGAGGCTGAGGCAGGAGGATCTCCATGGGTTTGAGGTCACCAAGGACTATATAGTGAGTTCAAGGTCAGCCTGAGTTACATAGTGAGACCCTGTCTCAAAAAAAGTTTCTTATGAGTCCATGTTCACAGTACATCATGATGACATTCTCCATAGGGAGTTGGCGCACAGACAGACACATTTCATCCCCTTCCTACTGGCACACTTCACTGGGGAGGCTGGGTTGGCTGAGTGTGGATTGGGCTCAGTGCCTCAGGAGCAAGGGACAGCACAGGGAGCAGGTGGAGGCAAGAACAGAGGGCACAAGGACGAAACCCATGCCTCTGTTTCCCAGGAGGTGTGATGGCTGCTCCCTCAGCACCGTTTGGGACACTATGGGAAGAGGGTCCTTTGAGAAGTGGTCACCAATGAAAAGACATGGCAAGCAGGTGGTCCTGGGTGCCAGACAGCAAGAGGGAGCTGTGGGCCTGGGGCATGGGGACCTCTGCAGCCTCTGGGCCTCTGTTGCGGGCCTGACTCTCAAATACCAGGTGCACAGGCTCAAGGCAAAGGCCAGGCCGAGTTAAGCCACTTGTCAAGGTCATGCAAGGAACCCTGAGCTCTGCCCCAAGTGCAGGAAGGCAGAGCCTGTGGGGGAGACCCTGGAGGGTGGGGGGTGATGGGGTGATCTCAGCTGGTCCCCTCACAGTACAGAGCAATAACCCAGGCTGGGGTGGGGGGGTCTGTGACACTTGGCCCAGGGCTGTCCCCTGCTTACACCTGAATCAAAGGCCACTCTCCAGGCCCAGAAGAGCCGTTAGGGAGGCAGGAGCAGAGCTGCTGAGAAAGGCTTCCCTGAGGAGAGGAGATGAAGGGCTGAGGAGGACTCTTAACTCCTTTCCCACCCAGCGCACACAGTGCAGGCTGGACTTTTATTTGCAAATGTCCCTTCTCTGGGGAGCCCGCTGTTTCCCAGGAGACGCCTGGTGGAGATGCCTCTTCCTGCCAGCCTCCCTGGCAGCCACTAGGCGGCTGTGGCTCCCTCTTCTGCCTGGAGACGCCACAGTGAGGTGCCCACGTGGCTCTTATTAGTAGGAAATGGCACTGAGGGGCTGAGGACAGGGCAGCCAGCTGGGGATGGCCCTCGGAGAGACTGAGGCAGCCATGCACAGGGCCACCTTGGCCAAGAGTCCTGCGCAGCCTAGCTGGTCCCTATCCATGCACCGAGTGCCTCTGCTTACCAGAGGGCAATACCCTCCCTGGCATCTTTCTTCCCAAACTGGGGATGTTTCTATTGTGATGAACCTGAAAATGCATAATTATTATAAAAATAGGTAATTCTGGCCAAAGGAAATGCATGAAGGCCCCAGACTCACGTTCTGGGATCTGTCTCTTTCATAGGAAAGTAATTGAATTCTGGCTGAAGAGTCCAGGGCAAGAGTGTCACAATGGCAAAGGAGGGGAGAAATTGTCACAGTGCAGAAGGCTCCAGAACCTAGAAGGCCACCCTGCAGCAGGCAGCCTCGCACTGGAGGCTGTGTGCGCGCCTGGCCCTCGCCCTCTGGGGGGTCAGTGGGGTCACCGTGATGCTCTGTCCACCCGATCTATGCCTGCCCCCATGCCCATCTGCGGAGGCTACCATGTGCCCACACAGCTTGAAGAATAAATGAACTCACAGAAGAGGAAACAGACCCAGAAATGGACACCGAGTGCAAGAATGATCTCAGTCATGCTCAGGAGCAAACACTGCCACAGGCCTGGGGAGAAAATGGCCTGAAATTCCCTGCCATCATCCTCATTTCCAACGCTGAACGGGGCTAAACTTGGGAGTTGCTCAAATGGGTCACGGCCATAGAAGAAATGTCCCAGGCGTGGCCGAGGACAGGACAAGGCAGAGGCACTGGGGGAGCTGCCAGGGTCTGCAGGCAGAGAGAGGCCCATGGGGAGAGGGCAGGCGGGCCTGCCAGCAGGGTGTGCACTTAGATCCTAAGTCCACACCATGCTGTGCGGGAGACCAGAGCAGGGCAGCCCCTGTACCTTGACCAGGAGCAGCGTGGGCTGGGGATCTAAATAGACCAGAGAGACTCACCTCCCTCCAGGAAGCCCCCAGGACAGCACAGGCTGAGGGCAGCCCTCAGCTCGCTTTGGTCTCTGGCCAGGGAACTGAGGTAGGGTCCTGACATCCACACATGACCTGTTATTCCATGGAGCCAGTAACAAGCCTGAGGCCTTGACCCCATTGTGCAGGTGAATAAACCGAGGCTGGGAAAGGTAAAGTGACTCGTTCAGGTCATAGTCAGGGTCGATGCTTTGGAGTGGGGACCCCTGCTAATGCTGGGGTCCAGGCCTGGGGCTCAGTCAAGTCCCTGGCGTCTCTGGGAGCTCGGATCCCTGTAGCTCACCCCTGCCTCCCCCTGGGAGCTGTACTGAAGATGCCCACGGGAGGCTGGGACGCGGCACGTGTCACCCTGCCTCGGCCTGACCGCTGTTCCTCGGAGATGTCACCTTTTCCGGTCTGCCAGGCTCGCTCTCCGCCAAGTTCTCAGTCCGTCCCGGCGCTCCTCCTGCACCCCAGCCCTGCACGTCCTCCTAGGCAGGGCGCGAGGGCCGCCAGGGCCACTGCGAGCCGGACTGCGGGCGGCGAGCGGGGAAGGGGCCCGCAGATGCTGCCTCCGCCCCCTCCTCGGCCGGGGCCCCCACGGTGTCGGGGAGCAGGAGGAATCAATCAGGATAATGAAGCCGCAGCCTGCCACGCACCGCGGGGGCACCAGGAGCGGGGGCCGGTGCCAAGTCCGCCAGACGGTTCGGAGCAGCCCAGCCCGCGGCCGGGCGGCGGCGGCGGCGGCGGCGGCGGCGGAAACGCGGAACCTGCGCTCTAGGCCCGGACACCGCCCAGCGCAGCCCCTGGCAACCGCGCCTTGGCAACCGGACGCCCGGGAGAAATCTTAAAGCTGCAGCGCCTCCTTTCCCGCCACCTCAGTCGCTGCCGTTGCAGGGGGAGGGGGCCTACGGAGGAGGGCTCGGGCCGGGAGTCAGGACTACGAAGGCTGACTCCCACCCTCGCTCGCTCATTTGTCGAAGGCATACGGGGCCTGCATGCCCAAGCGCGGGCTAGACGCTGGGGAGGGGAACGCGCGGTGATTAAAAATGAACAAGATCCTGCCAAGAAGAGTTCACAGTCTAGCGCGCAAGGCAGATCAGACTGGCGGAGGTGAGCGGGAGCCGGTGCTACCCAGGACAGAGGGGATTTGGCTGGAGGGCTGAAAGGCTCTTACAGAGATCCCCTCAGCACCTGCCGCTCCACGTCGCGGGCTGGACGCTTCTTCCCCGGGCTCTGCCCTGTCGCCCCTCCCCCCCGGAGCCCCGCGAGACAAGCGCGCTCGTTTTCGCCTTTGCCCGTCCTGTCCTGTCTTAAAGAGGAAGAATTACAGGGCCAGAGAGGTGGAAAGAACTAACCAAAAACCTCGACTCCAGGGCCAGGTCACAGGACCCTGACCGCTGACCAGCTCTGGCTGTGCTAGTCTGGAAGGGTTAGAGCTGAGCGGGGACTTCCCAGCACACTGTAAGAAGTGAGGCTCGAGAAAGGGACCCGGGCGAGGGGCCGGCCACCTCGCCCTCTGCTGTGCACCGGCCTGACCCTGTCCGACCTGCCCTCCTGAGCAGGCCTGGGTGTGGGCACAGGGCTCGGAGAGGGGACTTCCAGATGTCCCTCCGCTTCGGTGATCTGCTGGTTTGTCTGAACCCTAGGCACCGTGCCTGCATCAGTAGTTAGCAGGGCCTGAAAACTCAGGGGGACTCCAGGTTTTTGAAAAAGGGGTCAGAGTTGGAGGGACTTAGAGAGAAGGGTAATAAGGTAATAAGCTCTCTTTGGCAAAAGAAAGCTTGAGTCAGGGTCACTGGAGGCTGGGCCTGGTCCTCCCGACTCTGCACCTACCCATCTATCGCGATGCCCACTTGTGCAGCCTGAACTGCATAGTGAGACCCTGTCTCAAAGAAGACAAACAAACAACAACAAAAAAAGTCCTTGCTTTTTTGGTAGTCTGCTAATACTCTTAAAAGCTCTATCCAGCTGGGTGTGATAGCACACACTTACAATCCTAGCCCTCAGAAGGCTGAGGCAAGAGGATAGATTGAAGTTCTAGGCCAGCCTGGGCTACATAGTGAGTTCAAGGTCAGCCTGAACTACAAAGCAAGACCCTGCCTGAAAGAAAGAAAGAAAGAAAGAAAGAAAGGGCTGAGGGATATAGCTCAGCAGTACAGCACCTGCCTGGCAAGCACGAGGTCCTGAGTTCAATTCCTGGTACCAAAAAGAAAAAAATCTGTCCATGCTTGACTCCTCAGGACTTGCGAGTGGCACCTTTTCTACAAAAAGGGGCTTTGCAGATATAATTAAGAATCCTGAGATGGGGCTGGGATATAGCTCAGTGGAATAAGTGCCTGCCTGGCAAGCACAAGGTCCTGAGTTTGATCCCCAGTACCGCAAAAAAAAAAAAGAATCCTGAGATGGGGAGGTTATTCTGGATCATCTACCTGGGCTCAAAATGCCATCACGGACTAAAGCAGGGGGGCATTCTGGTCTCAGGAAACTGGGTAAAAGCATAGGATGGGAGAAAACGCTGCCTTCAGGAAACTGCCCAAGCTTGGAATGGCAGGTGCATGGAGGCACGGAGGGTGGCAGGGGCAAGAAAGCCAAGGACCTTGGCTTCCACCCCAGAATAGAATCAACCCCTCCCCCCTGCGCTGGCACTGGGCTCCAGATCACAGAGCCCCCGACTGTGTGCGTTGGAAAGAAGCCTCAGGTACACCCAGTATGGCCTTCTATTTCACACGTAGAGAAACTAAGGCCCGCAGCAAGTGGTTCATCCAGAGAATCAGCTAGAGCCAGAGGGCCGCACTGTCTTCTCTCCTAAGCCTAGGTGTCCCATGTCTAGGGGTGCCAGGGATGCTGCCTAGAGGCCCCTCTGCAATCCACTTCCAAAAAGCACAGGGCTTGTGGTCTTCCAAACAAAGAGGGTGCTATTTGCATATTATTTGCATGTTGCTAATTAGATGAGAGGCAGAGTCATTCAGCCCCTGCCCTTCTTGTTCCCTGTACTGTCTCACTCACATGGAGTTCTTCTTCCTCATCTATTCCTCGACCTTGACAACTTCCCCCTGGAACTCCAGCCCATGCCTCACCCTCAAGTCCTCTGCCCGAGCTCCCCCTGCTCTGAGAAACTTTGGTTCTGCCCAGGAAAGTTGCCTGGTATCTTCAGGGTACAGAGTCTGGGTGGAGGATCCTGGGGTAAGATTACAGCAGAAAGGGAGAGGATGGGAGTTTTCTCTGAGCATGGGGAGCAGTGAGCTCTGTCCCCTGTGGCCCAGGCGCCATCTGAATGGGGCCATAGGAGTGGGGGAGGATGGTACTCCTTGGGGATCTGGTGGGCAGGTGCCAGCTGCATGCCCCAGGCCTGCCCCAAGCCTCTTGGCTGGCAGCCACACTAACCCTGAGGGGCTGCCTGCTTCTCTGAGAGAGCAAGAATCTTGGGAAAGGTCTGGGAGCATCCCTTGGCCTGGCAGCCCAGGGTCAGATTGAGGTCACTGTGCAAGTTACTGTGGAGCCTTCCAGTGGGGACAGCGTGTCCAGATTCTTGAGGCTGCCATCAACTAAGACGACTGGGAAATATTGTGTTAAAGTAAGTATGGTGCCTGCCTCCTGGAGAGGAGGCACTAAATACTTTCTGATAATGAGGGGGCCACCTGTCTCCTGGAGACAAGGAAGGAAAAGGGTCACAGAGAGCCACAGGCTATGCCCAGCACCCCATCAGCTGGTGGCCACCATACTGTGACAAGAACAGGTACAAAGCATGACCCCGATGTCCTGTGCTCTGATCCTGGGCTCCATCCCCATAGCTGACTCAAAGTGGCTGCCAGGAACTAGGACCTTAGGATCCACGGAAAACTCCAGGGTGCAGTTCAGGCTAGCAATGTGCAGCAACCAACTTTTTCTGCATTAGGACAGTGGCTCAGAAATGGGAAGCCAGACTGCCTTGAGCAGGACTAATTACCCTCAGCATGGGTGCTCTGTGAGCTTAAGTGGGTGTGTGTCACAGGGGTCTCAGTCACTACCCAGCCAGCCCCACGCATTATGTGCACATAGCCAAGCGTGGGGGAGTATGTATTGTGTACAAGTGTCTTTGTGGAATTCCACCTTCTCTTCCTGTTTCCGGGTACAGTGGGAAGTACAGGTCCTGAGTTTCATCATCCCCAGCCCTGCTCCCCTGCCCATGACAGCAGGGAGCTGGGGTCCCTCACCCAGGACCACGGGGGACCCACTGCCTGGCTTGTACCAGTTTCTTTGTCCTGGTTGCTCCCTCTCCCCTTCATGTGTCTCAGGCCATCTAGAGTCCAAACCAAAGGGAGCAGTAGGAGGAAGTCAGGGTGGTGCTGTGGGTGTGGGAGGAAGAAGGGTGAATCAGATACTGTTCGGTTTTGCCTGGGTCCCCTTGGACCACTGCTGCTCATTTAAAATTCCGATTTAAAGCCGAGAGCGGCTCTTTAAATTTCCACATTAGCATGCCGCCCTGATGCCAGGCCAAGATGTTGGGATGGATTTGGCAGGAACGCCTCCAACAGCGGCAAGCAGCAGCAGTTGCCAGCAATAAAACAACGCATGAATAAAAGAAGGCTGCTTGGCAGCGGCAGCGGCCCAGGTAGCTGGGTAAGCCCAGGAGGGGCTCTCTGATGTAGGGGCTTGGAGGCATGAAGGGCTGCATGGGGGCCTGGGCAAGTGCAGGCCTCTGTGGCTTTCTGGCCCCATAGCCCATTGCTGCCTGCAGTGGAATGTGGGGTGAAGGCCCAGGCAAGATCGGGGTTTCTCCCTTGTGCCTGTTTCTCCCCCTCCCTCCAGGGTTATCTTCTTGGAGGGGACAGATGTTGCCTTTGATGAGGACACAGGATTTGGCCTGCAGCCTGAATCATCCTGCTTCAGTGGGGGCCTGGAGAACAGGTGGGGTCAGAGAGAGAAACATTCCCTAGAACGGCTCCACATTCATGACCCCAGATATCGGGGTGCAAGGCGTACCATCAAGGGAAGGAGGCTGGGTGAGAAGCTGTGCTGAGGACTGGGAATTGGCACTGAGCTGAGGTGCAGAGATGCTCTGGGTTGGGAAGCTGACAATTACCTGTGCTCGAACCAGGTTTGGGGTCAGGCATGGCAAGGAAGGGCAAAGTGACCAGCCTGGCCTAACTTTAATTCCCTTCAGACCTGTCTGAGGTCAGACAGCACAGGGCCAGCACAGTGCCTCCTCTCCAGGAGGCAGGCACCATACTTACTTTAGCACAGTATTTCACAATCATCTTAGTTCATGGCAGCCTCAAGAATCTGGACACGCTCTCCTCACTGGAAGGCTCCACAGTAACTTGCACAGTGACCTCAATCTGACCCTGGGCTGCCAGGCCAAGGGCAGCAAGGAAGTCAGCCAAAGCCCTGGGCTGGATGCCGGACACCTCCTGGAGGCCACCTTGTGTACCCTGCTTCCCAGGGGTGCAGGGCCTGCTACCCCTGGGTCCTGTGTTCTCCGCTCTGGTCACCTGGTGCGGCTCAGCGCTCAGTTTCCTGGGCATTTCAGGCAGCAAGCAACCTGTCCTGCTCCGGGTAAACTGATCGTCCTTCCTACTGGGTTTAACCAGCTCCTCCCCGAAGCCCGGGAAAGAGGACAGAAGCAGACAGAGAGGTGGCAGCAGATGGTCTCTGCAGTTTTGGCTGAGGCAGAAAAGAGGGATTTTCTTTAGAGCACCCTTGTCTGATGGAACTCCCCTCCCTTCCAGCTCCTGCGAGTGGTTTCAGGCTTGTGCATGGGGACAGGTCCTGGGGAAGCTGCATCCCCTCAGTCCCCGAGGAAACTGGAGAGTAGGCAGGCAGGACTTGGTTCTGAGCAGGCCCTGGGGTCCTGAACAAGGGCTGCTCCTGTCTTCACGGTTTCCTCCGGGGACAGTGAGATGGCCTGGTACTGTTTCACACTGGGTTGCCAGAGTGGCTTAGAATCTGAGTTTAACCCAGAAATGTCCTTTGTCATTCATTCATTCAACAAACATTTACCCAAACACTGCTTTACAGGAGGTGCTGCGGTGGGCACAGACAGATGTGGCCACTGTCCTGGTGGACCCTTCCATCCGCGCACACTGGGGCTCTCATCCCCACGACTGCAGAGCACATGGGAAGCCACTGCGCTAAGTGGCCTAAGTGGCGAGGACACTCAGCGCCCCTTGTACGCAGGCCTGGGGGCGTTATGGAGTCTAAGCAGCAGAGGGGCACTTGCAGAGACTGGAGCGGGAGCAGCCTGAGGGCAGGAGAACTGGCAGAACCATCACAGCAGCAGAGGAGGGGGAGGCCCTGCTGAGAAGCCTCTCCTGTGACTCCTTGCTTGCTGGTTGGCAGTCAGGGATGGAAAGGCGTGGCCCTGCGCTGTGTCCTGCTCTAAGTAATGTTAGCTCCCTCTCCCCGCTATGCAGAGCCGCCCTCTGGGGACCCCAGATTTCTACAGCAAAGGAGCTGCACAGGCTCGGTCTCCTCTGTCCACTCAGGGCCCCAAGCCCCAGTCATCAGTCTTCAAGGAAATGCCAAGACCTCTCTCCCCTCCACAGTCTGCCCCTCACAGGACCCTCCCAGCCCCTGACTACTTCCTCCCTGCGCCAGCCCTCCAGAAAGAGGCAGAGGCTGAGCTGGGATGAGCAGGCCTCCGCAGCAGCTCCCAGCAGTGCTGGGGGATCTGAGTGTCTTAGTGAGGAGAGGAGGCGCGGGGAGCGAGGCAGGGGTTGCCCACCCCAGGCGGCATAGAGCGCACAGACTTTTCCGTCACAGACGCCCCATCTGTCTCCCACAGAAGGCTCGGGTTGGAAGAGGTTCTGAGAAGGGGGTGCTGTGGGTGAAACTGTGCATCTGTTAGTAGTGTGCGGTGAGGGTACTGGCCAGGGAAGTAGCAGGTCAGGGAGGGGGGTGTCAGCCGACTGCAGTCGTCGCCGCTGGGGACCAAGGTCTGAGGGTGGGCCTAGAGGTGAGGAGGGTGACGGGGACACCACCATATGGCTGTCCTGAGACAGCGCCCTGTTGGTTTGGATTTGTAACTCCCAGCCACCCCCCACCCCCACTTCCAAGGGCGAGAAGTCGCAGCCCAACTGTCAACAGGGCAGCGGGGTGGCACAGGCAGAGCTGCAGGAGCCTAAGCCCGGGGTCAGGCTGGGTGCAGGGCACCTCCCTCGCCCAGCCGCCCCCCTGAACGCGCAACTTGACTTTCCAGTGTTTGCTCTCGCGTTACTTAACAGAGCCTGCAACAGGCCAGCACGGAAAACCTCGCGGCAAGAAGGGGCTTAACAGGTTAGGCAGGTAACAACCCACAACACAGGAGGGTACGGAGTGCGCGCCCAAACGCAGCGCTCGGACTCCGCTTGGTGGGGGCTGTCAGATCAGTTGGGGGGCCTTTTGCAAGAGAGTTCAGAATTCCTTCCTAGTGACCACAAGGGGGGCGCTACTTCGGCACAGCGCCCCCTCCTGGATACCAACATCCAGACGTAAGACACAAACAGCAGGGCTCGCTCCCTGGCGCTGAGGGCCCTGGACCAGGAAGCGGTGGGGAAGCAGCGGCAGGGTCAAGCGTGGGGAGCCGACCCTGGGGCCCCTGAGGGTGCCTCCGCGTTCTGAGCACTTCCGCCTCTGTCTACTTGTGATTAAGAGAGCGCGACTCCCCAGCTCCCCTGACCCCTGCCCACTCTAGCCTTCTCCCACACTTCCCGTGAGACGACCTGCCCCAGTGTCACGCCCTTCCTTCAGGCTGGAGCCTAATTCCATGAGCCCTCTACAGCAGGTGCCGAAGGAACCCAAGGCAGGGCTTCAGTTATTAAATATAAATAGACAGGGGAGGGGAACTGAATATAGAGGCAGATATTATATCTCAGTCCCTGCGAATTATTAGGAAGAAGGCACTAGCGGTTGCTAAGCAACAGGTCTCCACAGAGGACGAGGCACCAGAGGGAAAAGCTTCCTTTGGCTGAATGTTGGGGTGAGAGGCGGGGATGGTGGGGGTCAAAGGACTCTGGACTTAGGGGCGGGAGGGGCTGGATTGTTCCCCAAGCCCAGCCCCTACTCTAGGCTTTAGCGAGCTCCGCCCACCCGCACAACCTTCAGGATTGGTGGAAGGAGGAAGGCCTCAGACACTCCTCCCTTCCTGCCAAGAGGAGGAAACCTGGTTTCCATAGCGACCCAGAAACAATCCTGGCCTCTTTCTACTCCAGGTTTCTTTGTGACCCCTCTTGGGGCGCCCATTATCACAGACCCCATTCTTTGGCCCCCGGACTTCTGACTGGGGTGGAGGGCTCCTGAAAATGCTAGGGTGGGGGCGCCGCAGAGCTCCTCCCATCGACCCTACAGTGAGGCCCGAAGTGGGGAAGGTGACTTTTCGGGCAAAGGGCTTCGAGGTCCTCTGACCTCTACTTCCTAAGGTGCTGCAGAGCCCTGGGCCGTGGTGGCATCTGGCGAAGACTGGGTCCAGGCCCACTTTCTAAAGGGCAAGAGGAGGTCGGGAGCGAGAGGACAGGCGCCCTTGTGCCGCTTGGCCACTCGGGCCCCTGCCTCCCGACCCCAAGTCCACTGCGTGGAGACCCGGGATGGAGATATAGAACATTAACGTATGTCAAGTATAAGTGAGTGGCACCGAGGGGCATAATCTGTTTTTCTAATATGACCACAAGCAGAGTGTTAGAAGAATTAGGCCGACAGCTGCTGGTCCCCCCTTCCTCTCCCCCGCCCGCCCCGCTCCCTTCCTCCCGCTCGCGCACACACCAATGGCAGCCCGGCCTGCGCCGATTTCTCTTAATCTTCCTCCTCCATCCCGCGCTCTTTCCGCAGGCGGTGCTGCGAAGCCGGCAGAGCCCGCGTCACACCTTACTGCTCCCCGAGATTGCTCCACAGAGAGCTCAAGGAGATGGCAATTCGGCGCTGACGCCGGCTGGCAGCAGTTGGGAGAGGGGAAGGGGAAGGAGAGGGGGTGGGGAGGGAAAAGTTGGCACGGATACCAAGTTTTTCCCTAGAGAGGTGCTGGGGTGGGGGGAGCGCGCGAGAGAAAATGACACAGAGAAAAGGAAACACGAAAGGAGGGGGAGTGGAGAGAGGGAGAGAATGGGAATAGGGTTCTGCAGACACCCACATGTGGGCATGCCTGGCTCACCTGACTCGGGACCCGCTAAAGATCACGCCACCCGGCCGGGTTCCCACCCACCCACTCCCTGCTACACACACATGCACGCGCGCACACACATGCACACGCGCGCACACGCACTCCCAGTCAACCTGGAAGCCAAGCCGTGTTGTGTGTTCGTGCGAGTGTGTGTTCGCCTGTATGTTGTCTGTTTTGGATCGCAGTAGAATGCAGTATGTAAATGAGATGGTTATTACCGCAATGTTCATCAAGCTGAGCCGAGAAGACATTAATAGCCTGATGAATATGCATGTGAATTTGTTAATTAAGTTAATTATTCTGCTGAAAATGCATTCGTCTTCCAAGGACATTTTCCCAATGATTTTTACATGCTCTAGCCATTAGTCATGCTATATTTTATCAGGGAAATGAGTTTGCTTAAGTTGTTAAAAAAAAAAGGAAGAAAGAAAGAGAAAGAGAAAAGATGGGAGAGAAAGAAAAAAAAAAGGAATTGACAAATGTGCTGAGTGGGAGGGGCGGCATCCAGGCCGGCCGCGGGTTGGAGGCCCGGCTGTGCCTGTGGAGCCCTCGATTTTTATGGGTACCTCGTTCTACAATTTTTTGCCCTTTTTTTTGATGACAAACTTTTTTTTTCCAGTGCCAAATTTCCAACACATTAATTAATTGTTGTAGCCAATTAACTGTAGTTGTGCAAATGAGTTTAGCACTAATTACCATGCAGTGCCTGTAATCACATAAAAAACTTGCCGAGAGAGAGAGAGAGAGAGAGAGAGAGAGAGAGAGAGAGAGAGAGAGAGAGAGAGAGAGGAAGAAAAAGGAAGGGGAAGGGATGGTGCAGGAGAGGAGAGGACCTGGACTAGACGGGCAGCCAAGGAGATGACCTGAGGCCTCGGGGCAGCAGCTACCCTGCCTCAGAGAGAAGGCACTGTCCGCCCAGCCACTCCCAGGACTTCCGGGAGTCAGGATAACTCCTCGAGTGGGGAGTGAGGAGGAGGGAAGAACCAGCAGAGTGGCCTCCCTTTGTCGGGGAATTTCCAGCCAAGACAAAGGCTCAGCTTGGGCAGTTGTCCTTGCTCCACTGATCCAGGGTGGTCCCCATCTTCCTCACCCAGCCTCAGAACTCATTCCCATGACTGGAATTACTGGGTAGGGAGTGGGTGCTCCTGGGAGACCAGTTGTCCCTGATGCGCCTAAGGAGACTCGAGTAGTAGGCAACCTCAGCCTGGTTCTGGAGCTTCAAGAGGGAAACTGCTCTGGCAGACAGCCACTAGAACAGGCCAAGGGAGCAGAAGCCATTTCACTTGGGTGTGGTGGTGCATTCCTGGAAACCTAGTGGTCTGGGAGGCTGAGGCAGGAGGATCTGAAGTTTGAGCCCAGCTTGGTCATCTTAAGTGATTTAGTGAGATCCTGCCTCAAAATAAAAAATAAGGGCTGGGGATCTAGTTCAGCATGAAGGCCCTGCTTGAATTCCCCAGTTCTAAAGAAAAAAAAAAATTTAAAGGGCCACCTCCAGCAGGTAGTGGGAGGTGGCCAACACAGCTACCAGGAGAGAGGCCAAACCTCTTCTGTACATTGGCCTCTCTGCCATCTGTCACAGCTGGGCACTCAAGGTCCCCCCTCCCCGCCAGCTTCACCAGCGCCCAGACACTGAGGGTGGCACTAACTGGCTTCTCCAGGTTCCTGAGATCCTCGCTGCCCGGCGGGTTAGGGAAAGAGCAGGAGGGAGGTGAAGGCCAGGCACTGGGCTGGCATTTTGCTTCCACTGAGCTTGAACCTGAGGGTGTGAGGAAAGGCATTCCACTCGCCCTGTCCCACACTGCCCAAGGCCTCCTGCTGCACAGCCTGGCAGGGCAGGAAGTGCCTGCCATCCTGACAGCTAAACTCTTCTGTGCCCTCTAACAGTATGTGATCCTGAGAAAGAGCTCACTCTTAGCCTCAGTTTTCCTCATCTACAAAGTGGAGAGCAGGAGCACCTGGCAAGAAGGTGTTTTAGTCACTTTCTTCATGGCTGATGCACAGTATCTGACACTCACACTGAAAGGGAAAAGAGGATTATTTTGGCTTCTGTTTTAGAAGTTCCAGCCCATTCGGTGGACTCCAACATAGAAACTCGAGGCAGAGGGGCCTTGGCGGAGGAAGGCCACTCAGGTCATGGCAGAGGACCGCCTATTCCCACGGGACCCCCTTCTCCGAGCAAGTCAGCCATGACACTGCCACCACCCAGTCCCCCTTCAAAAGCCTACCTGTGAGCACATGAGGCTTTGGGGGATCTGTGAGAAACCAGAACAGGGGGTTAATAACTGTGACTATAAAACATTCAGCAAACTAGGCAAAACGGGCAGTTTCATTCCTTGCTAGTACTGGAATACAAAAGTGAGAGAACTTTGCTGGTAGACAATTTGGTAACATTAAAAATGTTCCTACAGAAACTCATACATTATTGTTCATAACTTTATTTGTAATAGCCAAAGGACACCTGGAATCAGCCCAGATGTCCTTTAACAGGTGAGTGGTTAAAGAAACTGTGGTACATCTGTACTAGGAGATAAATGGAAACAGTGCACTGTTGATACACAGGAAAACTTGCAGTCTTTAGGGAACTGTGGAAAGAGCCACACCCTACCCCCCCCCCCCCAGACAAGGTCCTCCTATGCAGTTCAGGCTTGTCTTGAGCTCACTTTGCAGCCCAGGATGGTCTCGAACTTGCACCCAGACACTGTCCGTTTGACATCCAAACGGATAAAACTTTTTTTTCATGTGTATGTGTGTGTGTATATGGTACTAGGGATTGAGTCCTGGACCTTGCATGTACCAGGCAAGTGCTCACCACTGAACTACACTCCTAGCCCATTTTAAATTTTATTATTTATTTATTTTTGAGATAAGGTCTTGCTAAGCTGCCAAGGTTGTCCACAAACATTGGATATTCCTGTCTCAGCCTCTTGGAGTAGCTGAGACTATAAGTGTGCACCCTGCTTGAGTTCACGCATTGTTAATAATAAATTCCAAGAAGTGGATACTGGGTCAACAGATACAAATGCCTACTCCCCATGGTTATGACCATTTTATTGATGTAGCCTAATGAGAATATTTATTAATCTCCCTCTCTGGAATTCTGCAATGAGAAAACACACACGGGCAGCTCCTTCTCCCCTATACCCGGCAGAGATATTAATAATTTATCATAGCTTTTTTTTTTTTTTTTTTTGGTACTGGGAATTGAACTCATGACCTTGCACTTACCAGGCAGGCGCTGTGCCGCTGAGCTACATCCCTGGCCCTATCATAGTTTTTTTTTTCTTAAATGAGATAATTATAGATTCACATGCTGTTGCTAAGAAATAATATAGAGATCCCTTGTACACCTTGCCCACTTTCACTGAAGGGTAATGTTTTGCACAACTGTTGCAATATCACAGCGTGAGTATTGACATTGCTACAATCCACTGGCCTTGTAAATACTTTTCTTGTTCTTGCACGTGCGTGTGTGCATGTGTGCTACGAAGTCCTAAACTGTTTATGACCTGTGTAAGTTTGTATATCTACCACTACAGTCCCAGCTCCACAAAGATGCCTTGTGTTTTTTTTATAATCACACCTTATGCCCTCAACATTTTGCTCAGTTACTCTGTCCTCCTAAATTTTGTAGCTTCAAGAAGTAGAACATACAACGTGTAACCTTTTAGGACTGGCTCTTTCTCCCAGGTGTGGTGGTACACGCCTGTAATCCCAGCACTCGGGAGGCTGAGAAGGATTCACATTAGTTCGAGGCCAGCCTGGGCTACGAAGTAAGTTCAAGGCCTGGTTGAACTACACAGCAAGATCCTGCCTCAAAAAAAATCTCAATGATTAAAAACAGGAGATGAGACTTATAAATCGGTTTATTTAGGTGATAAAAAAAACTCTATAGACTTTGCACATACTTAAAAAAATATATTCAGAGTGCCAGGGATATAGCACAATGGCATAAGCACCTGCCTGGCAAGCACAAGGTCCTGAGTTTGAGTCCCAGTACCAAAAAAAGAAAAAAAAAACACTCACAGCCAGACATGGTGACGCACATCTGTAATCCCAGCACTACCCACTGAGCCAGGAAGATCACCATGAGTTCAAGGCTAGCCTGGGACACAGTGAGTTCAAGGCCAATTTAAGATCACATAGTGAGACCTTGTCGCAAAAAAACAAACAGAACACATAAGAACAATAACAAACAATTTAAAGACACCCAGTAAATGCTGGTGTGCGTAGACACCCAGTAGATGGAGGTCTCTCCTTTCCTGGGGTGCTCTGGGTATCCCTCACTGTACTTGGCAGACTGTGAAATGCCTGGAGAAGGCTAGTTGTTGCTACCCTTCTAAGGGCCACTTCTCCCCCAGTTCATCCTGGATGGAGCAGTATTTCCAGGCACAACAGTGCCCAAGAGGTGGCACAGGACAGGGGCTTCTTCCCTGGCTGGGGAGGCATGGGGATGGGAGAACTGATGGGGAATCTGGGTCTTTTGCAGGCACTGCCACTCTAGCCCACGTCATCAGGAAAACCACAGACATTCTCCCCAGCACGAGTGGGGCATGACGGAGTGTGTGGAACCACGTTGGCCCTGCTGGCTCTGTGCAGTGACAGTGCTCTGCTGCCCAAGCACTCACTGAGGCTCAGGCACTGTCCTGAGTGCTTTACACACGAGTTCACAGATTCTCACAACCACCCAAGGGGAGTTGTTCAGCCGCACATCACTGACAAGGGAACTCGGGCTTGAAGGGGCCAAGTGACTTATCAAGGTGGCTGGCAAGCAGCAGAGCTAGCACTGGGACCTGGCTCTCTTCCGTATGAAGCACATAGGTATTATATTTGGTCGGCGTGAGGTGCGCTGTGTGGAGACTGCTGGGGCTGCTGTCTGGAGCAGCCTGCAGAAGGAAGCATGTTCCTCCAGTGTGCATGTACATGTAGGCACAGACTCCCAACTCCTCAAAGGCCAAAAACAGAGCTCTGGAGAGGAGCAGGCCCATTCTGCTGAAGCCTTTCAGCCCACGAGGACGTTTTCCCATGTGTTTCACCTCCATCTTGTCTGTTCCACGCACTCCCTCTTCTCTTGTGCTTCCAGTGAGGATAGGAGCAGATGACCCGGTTCCTCATGACCCCTCCATGAACAGTTCCAGGGGCTTCTATTTCCCCAGCTCTGTGGAGGCCATGATGAGGACACTTTAGTCTCTTCAGCCTCTGACCCCCAGGACCAAACCAAAAGACGCACAGGAGGAATGGAGCAAGGCTAGCATGAAGATGAGCCTGGAAGTGTCTTGAGACTGTGCACTGTCTCAGACTGGGGTCAAAGTGGGCTTTGGATCTGCCCAGCTATGGAGGTCTGGTCAGTGTCTCCCAAGCCTGAGCCTCTTGGTGTGACATCTCTATAGTTACCTCTCAGACAGAAAGGAGGGGCTAAGGATTCTGCCGCTTGGTCTTCCACTTCCCTTTTAGTACTACCTGGCTGCATTTGCTTTGGTCCAGCCAACACAGCTGGGAGCTCAGATGCCCATGGAAGAAAAGGGTCTTGTCAGGAGGATGTCAGATCCCAAGGCTGGGTCCAAATGAACTCTTCCAGGATCTCAAGGCCAGGTGCAGGGCTCTTTCCTCTCTTCTTGTGAGGACCAGAAGGGCAACCAGGGCCTGAGCCTGGACACACAGAATGGAGGGGACATGTCATTCCTCTCTCCCTCTCCCATACATTTGTTCAACCAAGCTGGGGCCCAAGCATGCCCACTGCTCATCCTGGCTTCCCTGGCCCATCTGCCTGACAGACAGGAGAGGGTTAAAGGCATGGTATGGGCAAGCTATAAATTTCCCATCAGTGTAGGGAGAGCAAGATTGTTGGCAGGGAGGGGGCTTGGCTGGGGAGGAGGGGGATCTGGGAAAAAGCCAAGAGGTTGTCTCTAGGTAACAATAAACACTGCAAGCATGGAGCAGCTGTTACACTTACTCTCTCTGCATCACAATGCTGAAATAACACTAATAAGCCAGTGTGCCCAATGCACAGGCACACATGCATTCGGCACTGGGGCCCCAGTGCACACCTAGGGCTGCCCTCTGCTCCAGGGCAGGGCCCTTGATGCCAGTGCACATTATCAGTGTCAGCCTGGGCATACGTGTGGGCCAGGATGAGGACAGATGAGTCCTTCCCAGCCCACAGACATCCGCAGGATCGGGGAAGCAGCAGAGTCTGGGGCCTGGGTTCAGATCCTGATGGCATCCTCTGAAGGAAAGGACTCAGAAGCAGATAGCTTTCAGCAGGGCGCTGGGAAGAGCCAAAGAAAGTGTGAGAGAAAAGTGCAGGGATCAGATGAGCACTTACCATGTCCTCTCAGTCTAGAGGGGACGAGGTGGCCAGGAGCAGAGATGACCAGGAGCAGAGCGCGCTAGTGAGGGGCGAAAGGAGAACAGAGAAGGAGCTGAAGAGGAGGGTCAGGAGCACATGGCGGGAGCAGCAGCCCTTATTCCTCCTGGGGCTCAGCACCCTGCACCTCCTACAGCCCACCTGGTACACTCTGCACCTTCAGGGTGCCACTTCTAGACCCAGAGCCTAGGGATGTGTTGGGTTAGTTAGGACTCAGCTTTGTCCTGGGCTCCCGAGGCTGCATGTACTGCCAGGGAGAAAGGGGGTGCATGGGCTGACCCTGCTGGCCAGGATAAAGTGTACATGGTCTCTTTTTCCAAGCAAAACCATCTCTGGATCATCAGGGGCAGCTGGACAGCAGGCCCCTCACCCTAGCTGCAGGAGCTGCTAGCAACAGAAGGGACATAAGTGGGCAAATGGGAACTCAGGCTCTGTCATGGACCCTTTCCTCTGAGCCAGAGAGCACCATCTTTATTGCAGGGGTACAGACACGCCGGTGCCCAAGAGCCTGGGCTGTTTCCTTGGCCAGGTCCGGTCCCCGGCCCCGGGACTATGGCTAAGGCATGAATGGTTCCATGGATCCATCTGCTGGTCTTTCTCCTGGTGTGACCTCCAGCAGTGTCCTGTCCTTCCAGATCCAAAAAGGATGGAGAAGGTGCACCTGGTCCACCTGGCCTGGAACGAGGAGGGCATCTGCACTTTTGAAGACCTGGAGTTCTTCTCCATTCCCAGTCTACCACGGCCAGTCCAGCCGGCCCAAGCCCCTACCTGCTCCTTTCTTGTCCCAGGTTTCACAGTGGATAGTACAGAGAGGAGGTGAGAATCTGTCTGGGTTCTGGTCTGGTGGGAGCGGGGCTTTAACATACAGGTGTGTTCTAAGCAGCTGGTGTCAGCTGGCTGCCCAGGTTCTAGGCAGGCAGGTGAGGGTGGGTAGTAGTAGCTGTGTCCTCTCCTGGGAGGAGATGCAGGATGGGGGAAGGGCGAGGACCAGGCTGTTCCCTCACAGGCGCAGCCCGCAGAGACAGCAGGCGAGGAGAACCAGGCTCTCCTAGCCTTTCCTCTGGAAGCTCCTCACTGGAGACGGTCAGGCTCGTCCATCCCGTCCCTCTTCACAGCTGGGGCCTCCCGACACAGACCTCAGAATGGAGAGAACTGGGGCAACGAGTGCACTAGCAGGCTGCCCCCCCTCCGCCTCCGGTTTTCACGAAACACCCCCACTGCCGTGAGTCACCAGAGCCTTGGGCTCCCCTGAGTTGTCAGCGCCCCCCCACCAGCCCGGCGAACAGACACCTAAGGGGCCCAAGGCCCACCCCCTCCCCGCAGGGCCGCCCCTTGCACCCCTAGGAATCCACAACAGACCCATGCAGGCATGAGTGAGGCAGTGAGAGACCCCAGCATGTGCTGTGCTGGGGCAGGGGGCCGACCGCCTGCACACGGAACGGGAGCGCCAGCCAGGAGAACTGGCACTTGGGCACACAGCTTGCTGGCATGAGGGGAGCAGGAGAGGGCGGGGCACGGCGGTCGTTCTGGGCAGGCATGCCCTGCAGCTCCCTCTCTGGCAGTTTCTTCTTGGTGCCAGTGGGCACCGCGCACTGCCGCCTGCCCCCCTCTTCACTGCTCTCTCCACTCCGCCTTCCCCCGCATGGGGAGCCCCAGAGGGGGGCCTGCACGAGCGCCCTCAGGGTGTCCAGGTGACAGGCTTGAGTGCCCACAGCTCTCCAAGGAGGGGAGTCTGAGCCGGGAAAGGGCGGGTCCTGTGAGGAGGCTACACCCAGCAGCAGGCTGCATGCAGCCCGTTCCTCTCCTTTGGAAGACGGGGCGTTCTGGATGCTGTACCTCTGCCTCCCATGCAGCTCGTCCACCCTCCTTCCTCAAACAGCTCCAGGCTTCTCCTGACTCCAGAGGGGGCTCCAGGCTCAGACTGCCAGAAACCCCAGGCAGGGCTGGCAGGGACTGAGGCTGGGCAGCTCTGTTCCTCAGGGAAACACCCAGAACCTGGAGCGAGGGAGTCAGGCCCTCCCAGCTCCTCTCATGTGCTACAGCAGGGAGGGACAAAGGGTGACGGGGGGCTGAGCGAAGGTGGCAGCTTCTCTGGAGCAAGCCTTCACTGCATGCTCTTCTCCACTGTTTTGGGTTCCAGGCAGAGAGGGCAGCATGGAGAAAGCTGCCACTAATAAACCCCCCAAGTGACATTCACTGCGAGTGTCCCTGCCCAGAGGGCTAGCATGCCCCCCTGCCTTCTCTCCACTTGCAGGCTTCCTCACACGCCCGACCGCAGGAGCTTCCTTTCCAGCCCTGCACAGTTCTCCACCAGCAGCAGCCCTGAGCTCCTCAAAGAAGGTGGTGGTCCTGGGAGGGGTCTTTCTGGGCTGTCTTTGGGGACACGAGGGCCCCTGCACCCCACGGGCCATGGAGCAGGCTGAAGACTGGTCAGCAAGTGAGCAGACTGGGGGTCTCAGGAGGGCAGTGGGTGGCTGGCACTGGAGGGGCCATCCTGCTCCGCCGGGGGCCTGGTGTAGAGGAGAAGGTGAGGACAGAGGAGAAGACAGTTCTGGGGGTGGGACAGGGTGTGGGGCCTGGGAAGGGCAGCAAGACTCCCCTGGCTGCCGCCAAGCTCTGCGCCACCCTTGTTCTACCCCAACTTCGCCTCAGGAAGCTTATAAGAGTCTCGGGGATTCTGAGGAAAGAGGAGGGTGCAGAGAAAGACTGCCTTTGGCTACCTCGCGGGAAGCTCCCTGTTGCCTCACCCCCCCTTCCTCAGCCCTGGCAAGTGGACAGTAAGGGGGCAGAGGGAAGGGGAAGGTGGCGGCAGCAGCTGTCTTTCTGTCCAGGCATCAAAGCCACAAGGGCCAGACTGGGTGTGACCAAGAGGTACAGGGTCAGATCGCCTGGACACCAGGGCCCTGCGTCTGAATTCTGCCTTTGTCCTGGGCTGAGACACAGTCGAGCAGTATGTGGTCATGTCTCACTGCACCTTCAGCCTGACTTTCTCCAGCGGCTTTGCTTAGTGCAGACAAACTTGGGATAAGAGTTCTGAAAAGACGCAGTATTTAGTCCCAGTTGGGGGACTTACTTCTGGTGACGGGGTTGGGTAGCTGCTGTTTCCTTCCCTGTAGACCTGAGAGCCCGTGGAGTGCGGCTGCAGGAACCACCTCCATAGAAGGGAATGGATGGGGCAGCCCTCGGGATAGGCTATGTGGAGGCAAGGTCCCGCAGTAACACCTCAGAGCCCACATACGCCTGATCTGCTCCCTGGCCTTTTTCTTTTTTTCTGGTGCTAAGGCCTGAACTCTAGGCCTTGGTCATGCTGCTCCTAAGACTCAGGGGTCAGAGATGTAAGACTTCAGGCTGTGGACCCTAAGATCCCACTTACCCTCTTCACCTGACTGTCCTCCCTCCACACCTACCTAGGTTTCCTTTTCCTACTTCTGGGAAGTCTCCAAATCCAGGAACACAAAGCAACTCCCGGGCAGGATTTCACGGAATTCCCTTCTCTGGGTCTTGGTTTCCACATCTGTAAAATAAAGGGTCAGAGAAGGTGAACCCCATGCTGTCTTCCTCACAGCAGTGAAGTTGTGATTCAGACCCAAGACAGCCACTCGTTTGCACATAACCTCCATGACACTTCACAGCAGAGCCCAGAAACTGCTCTCAACTCTCCCTCCCCTCGCCTTGCACACTCTTTGGTTCCATGGTCTCTCACTCTATTCCTTTCGTCAGGAACCTCAGACCTCTTGTCTCCAAATTCCTTTGACAATTTTATCACACTCCCTGGGCTAAGCTGACTGGACCCAACACCAGGTAGTGACATTACCTACTATTGTGGCTGCGATTTCGGGCTCCAGACTGGAGACAACCAGCACAGCCCCCTTCCCTTCCTTTTGGAGGTCCTGGCCGCTGGGGGAAATCCCGGCACCTCTGCCCAGTGCCTCCCCCTCTCCTCCATCTTGCTGTTCTCCATGCCAGCACGCAAAGTGGCCAGTGATTGATGGGCCTGGGTTCCTGGTAACCGCACCCAGTGGCCCAATCCTCCTCCCTTCCCCAATCCCTCCCCTGTCCCTATTCAGAGCTCAGATTGTCTCATGTTGGTCCCTGAGGTCCCATTAATTAAAAATACATCCAATTAAATGGCAGGTGAAGGCGTGCTGCTCCAGCTCCACCCCCCGCCCCAGCCTGGTCTCTCCACTCCCCAGCCCTGCTCAGGCTCAGCTGTGCTTTAGCTGAGAAAAAGGGGGACAGAAAGGAAGAGAGCAGAGGAAGACATAGGGGTAGGAGGATGGCAGGGGGCTGCTTGAACCTCTGCCAGGGTGGCATGTGCCGGCCTGGGAGGGTGGCGCTGTGCCCTGGTGTCTAATTTCTAGAGGTGTGAGTCGGTTCAGTCAGCTGGGTACCCACCTCCACTTCCCTTAAAAGGGCAGAGGGCAGAGGGGGCGTGGCCAACTGTGCTGCCCACTTCTGCGCCTGGTGGGCAACGGGCAGAAGTGTAAATGGTAGCAGAGCCTTCAGAAGAGTGTAATGTTCGCAGGTCAGAGGGTCTCCAATCTCCATTCTTGCCATATCTCTGCTCTTCCCCAAACTGGGGGGGAAGATAATGAGCCAATGGGGACCCAGGTGCAGGGCTCGGTGATGCTGAGCCTGGCTGTGGCTGCTCTTGCCTACAGGAAACCAAGAGATGGACCCAGGGAGCAAGCGAGGAGGAGCCATGATTTGGGCAAGGACAGACAGGTTAGACAGAATGGACTAGCACAGAAGTGGGTATTCACGTAGCCACCACGCCCCCGAGCACTGTGTGGGAAAGCAGGCTCAGAGGGCCTCGTCCTGTCGCCCTTGCTCCGGGCGGAAGCAGCCCAGCTGTGTGCAGTCACCTTGGCCCAGCTGCCTGGCAGCTATGAGCGGGGCATCTCCCTGGATGAGCAGCAGCCGCTCTCCTGCTACTCCAGCCGCACAGGGCCCCACTGGGTAGAGCGCCTGCCCCGCTCCATGGAGTCCCGTCCGGAGCACAGTGATGTAAAGCTGATAGGCACTGGGTGCTGATGGAGAGCAGCCAGCAAGGAAGGGGGCTGAGGGTGGCACTTGGGATCCAGGCAAGAGTGAGGGTGCCAGCCCAGGGTCCCCGTCTGGCCTCCTTGGCAGCCTCCACACCTCCTCACTTCACTTTAACGCTAATTGGAGATTTTAATCTGCACTGCTGCTCTGCTCGGGGTGCTGGGGGGAGCGCCAGCTGTGCAGTAATTCCAGCAGCACCGACTGTTTAATCAAGCTGTCCTCCTGGGGAGGGGCCTCGGGCATGGGGCGGGGAGGACCTCTGTGGTCTCCTGGAGTCTGTGCAGCCTGGAAGGGATTCATGGAGATGGAGCGGGGGGTGGGGGATCCATGGGTCTTCGCTCCCATGGTGTTTCGTGGCAATGCTAGCGGTCCCAAACCCAGCAGAGTGGGTACAAGGCTTATGGCCAGTGTGGCCCCCACACACACCCTTCTGGCTCAGAGCCCTGGAGTGTCGAGTCTACCCCAGCCATCGGGCTGTCTTGAGTTCTGTGGGTTTATGCTGGGAAGCTGATGGGTTGACTCACTTTCCCTGTCTTTTAATTCCCCCAATGCTTTCTCACTAACAATGTTTCTTTTCTTTTTGGTTTTCTGAGTCTCACTATGTGGCTCATACTGGCCTTGAATTCACTATGGGCCTTGATTTGCAGTGATCCTCCTGCTTCAGCCTCCCAAGTACTAGAACTACAGGCGTGCACCACCATGGCCAGCCTCTGAGATATTTTTCTCAGAACACTTGTAAGAGACCCCCCCCCCGCCGCCAGCTCTCCCCCCCCTACAAAACCACTACACCTCTACCCTCTGGCTCAGAAAACAACTGTCATGGAGGCAAGGGGACAGTGCAGGGAAACAGCTGGAGTGTGCCACACCCTCAGGGAAAGAGCACCTGTGCAAAGTGTTCCAGGACTGGCACCAGGGCTTCCTGGGCTCCAGTGGTACATTGAGGCTGCAGGCCATGAGAGCACAGTGTCTCAGGGCTGAGGTCATCTCACAGGAAGAACAAGTGGTGCTAGTTATTTGTGGCTTCCCAGCTCTGCATCTGGGCTCTCTGGGGGCCTTCTGACCTGTCTTGGGGAAAGGGTGCAAGGAGCGAGTTTTAATTGGTCAGCAGTGCCCTCGTGTGGCAGAAACCAGGACTGCAGCTGCCCAGCAGGTGGGACTGGGACTGGTGGGAGCCACCAACAACACCCGGGTTGCCAGACAGGCTGTGGAGTCATCACTGGTGGTCTCTGTGCCATCAAGGTATCTCATGAATACGTACTACTTGCCTACTTACAGGGACATTTCCTGCTTCCTAACATCTGCTTGATCCCTCTTACACACCATAGCCCACCTGCTCCACTTCTAACTCAAAGCAGCTGCCTACCAGGGAGGCAGTGCTTTCCTCCGAGAGAGTGCTTCTGGCTTCTGCTGGTGGGGCCGGTCTGGCCTGCTGCTTGTGCTGTTGGGGCTGCAGGAGTTGAGGGAAGCACTGCCAAGGTCACAAGGGTAAGGTGATTTCACCCACAGTGCCCACGTAGCAAGAAGATGCTCTGATGCCCAACAACTCTCCAAAGCCCCCAGAGGGCAGCGAGGCCTGGGCTAAATGAAGGGATGCCTAGTGGCTGACTCTACTCTCAGCCACCTCCCTAGGGATCTGGTGGGAGTGAACAAGGCCAGACAGACTCTCAGAGCCTGAGATCCTGGTCCTGGGAAATGGGTACCAGATAAAACTCTTTTCCCTCAAAAAAATCAGATATTTTCCCTGGGTGCACATCTGAGGTTTCAGACCTCCAGCCCCCATGAGAAGGGCCATTTGTTACCACATCCTTCCTCTCCTGTGTGAACAGCATCTGTTTACTGGACCCTTCCCAGACTCCTTAAATGTCTGTGCCACAGGAAAAGGATGGATCTTGACACCAGGAGGGGATGTCTGAAGACCAGAGCTTAGGAGTCACCAAGGCTTCCTCTATGCTGTGGTGCTGGGACGCAAACCCTGGGCCTTGTGCATGCTAGGCAAGCACTCTGCTACTGAGCCACATCCCAACCCAAAGCTTTCCTTCTAGGCGAAGCCAAACAACAGAAATAGTCCGAGAGAAGTCAGGCCTGCTGGCACACTCCTGTAGTTCAAGCACACTGGGAGGCTGAGGAAGGAGTGTCACCTGAACCTAGTTCAGACTTGTCTCTGAAAGTAAACACATCCAGAGACAACATGCACCTAGCGGGGATGGGGCAGGAGCGGCACACCTACCAGCAGGCAAGGAGGATGGAGGTGGTAGACAGGTGATGCGCCCACTTGGTGCTAGGGATGGAGGGTGCAGGCTGTAGGCCTCTACTTCTGGCATCTCACATGGTGTCTGGATAGGTAGAATTGTTCACTGAACCTGGAAAGGAGTTGGAGAAGCTGGTCAGAGGTAGCGAGGAGAGACCCACTGTCCTACCAGGACTTGAAGAAAGGGATACAAAATAGCTTTCTGGGAAGAAAGCATTTGGTGTACCAGAAGAATGGGGTGGCTGTCCTAGAGCAGAGAATTGGAAGTGCTCCTGCTGTGGAGGGACACCCTGAACCCAGACGGCCAAAAGGAAAGAACGCAAGGGAAATGACTCTCTCTGCCAATGCGGGTCACCCACTCTAGCTGGAAGCAAGAACTTGTTAACCAGCAGGCAGAAAACCAGAATGAGGTTAAAGAAAAAAAAAAAAGCAGAGGAGAGCTTTGGGGATGAGAAATTCCCTCAACGCTGGGCACATCTGTAATCCCAGCACTGAGGAGGCTGAGGCAGGAGGATTGCTGGGACATTGAAGCCAGTTTCAGCTACAGAATGAGTTTCAACGCCAGCCTGTATTACGTAGCAAGATCCTGTCTTAAAGAAACGAAACAATCAATCAATCAGAAGTTTCCCTGAGACTAGGAGTAAAGGGGGGGGGGCAGGGGAGAAAACCCCATACCAAAGCAGGCCAATGGCCTTAGGCCCCTACCTGGCTCTAAGTTCTGTGGCAGAGACTGAATTTGCCAGGCTCTGGATGCAAACTGACTGAGGAACATCACCAAATTCCTCAAGGGCCATCCCTGCAGCTGTTGCCACCTGCAATGGAAAATAAGGCTCTGTTAGGCAGGAGGTCAGAGACGAGACGTCAGTGAGGGTCTCTGGCCTCTCATTCAGGAGCCCGGTGCTGGTAGGTGTACTCCACGCCTCTGATTCTCTCAACCCCGAATTCCCCAGGTTGCAGGTAAACCTTAAGGTGCCAAAGAGTTACGACTGTTCCAGATTCCTGCCTCCAAGGAACTAGCTCCTGGGCTGTCAATCACAGGACCATGGCCCTGTACTTAGAGTATGTCAGAAAGTTCAACAGAAACAGAAGTGGTGAAATTTAGATTTACAAAGGGCAGCAAAAATTAATGGTTCACACAAAAAGTCACAAGGAGAACACCTAACATGAAAGCAGATCACCAGCTTGGATTTGAGTTTCACTTGTCCAACAGAGCTGCTTCAAGAAACACTCTGGACAGGCTTGTACCAAAGGTCCTGACTATGAAATACAATGTTCTGCAAGACATCAGATTTGATGTGAGCGGGACACAGATGAATCTGCTTGGGGACCATGCCACAGTCCCCATGTGCTAATTGAGTTATGACGCCAAAATGTAAAGGACACATGCTGGGATGATTGTCATGCGTACCACTGAACCAGACCCTAGCGCTGTGTCAAGTGCCTAGTGGGACCCTTCTCCTGTCAGCATCCCCTTCTCTGCTCCCCAGCAGCTCCCGATAAGGTCACACAAAGCATGAAGTGGAAGGGACCGCAGTTACTGCCCCAAAGAGGGGAAATGAGTCTCAGCGCCCAAGGACCAGGGGGTCATCCAAGTGAGGGTCAGGTCACCACTATGGGCACCACTATGTTCTGTCTCCTCAAAGGAGAACACCAACAACTCAAAACTCAAAAATAAAAAAGTGAGCCCCCCCAGTTTTCCTATAGTCTGAGAATATTTGATTTCGCTTTGAGTTCTATAACCCTGTCCCATTCAAAGACACACACACATTAGCTTTCTAGCAGATGAGCTATTTCCTCTCCTCCTTCCTGTTTTTTGTTTGTTTTCTCAATCTAGGTGTATTGTAATGTGGAGGAGTCTGAGCTGACACTTAAGACTAAATTCCTCATACTGCCTTTGAGGATTTGCCCGGCCATCTGCCCTCCAGAAATGGTAGCTGAGTGCCCCTTGGAATCTGGAGTGACTCGGGGCATCAGATCTTGGGCTGAGGGCGCCACATACTTCCCAAGGAAGCAGAGCGCTTCTATTTAAATAAAAATTACTTAAAACATTTGCAAGCTGAGAAATTACTCTTTAAAAATACACAAAATTTGTTTTTCTACCAAAGGCTTTTAAATCTACCGGCCCCCCCAGTGTCTGTCCTTCCCTCCCCAGTCTCATAGCCCTTTCTTCTGTTTCTTGGGAAACCCAGGTCTCTCAGGAAGGGGTTCATCTTAAAGTTGGGAGCTCTACACTGAGGGCAAGTGAGATTCCGTCCTCTTGGATCCAGTCCTCAGTGGCTGCAGTAAATTGCTGTGAGAATGTGGGTGACTTTCTTTCCCTCCTCATGCCTGTTTCCCGTTCTGTAAATGCAAAGTCTGGATGATAAGACCATTTCCCTAGTTCTTGACAATCTATGGAAGAGCTCTTCTTCCACCAGGGAGGTAGGCATGCCTGCCCTTCCCTCCTCTCTGGGTCCCTGCAGAGAAGCTTCCCAGTACATGTGTTGGCAGGAAGTCTTCCATTAAACGCCAAGTCCCTCCCACCACGAGGAAGGGAAGTTAGCGAGGGGGCCATCCCTAACCCTGAACCTTACTAAACCAGATAGAAGACAGGAGGCAGGGAAGGGAAAAGAGCATGGTATGCACCCCTACCCCACAGCACACCCTTGGCTCTGCCCTAGGAAGCCCCACAGGAGTAATGGCTGCTAACCCAGCACAACTGTGTAGATGGGAAGAAAGCAAGGATGTGTAGATACATCCACAGCATCGATATAAATGTCCGATCAATGCCCACACCCTCCTGTTTTTCTCCTACTTTAGGCCTATATATGCCAGTAGAAGAAGCCCATGGTAGGTGGAGATGCAACACCCTGCTCTTCCTCCTCCCCAAGGCAGAAAGGCAGAGACAGTGAGACAGGAGCTCCTCGGCTTCCTATGAATTGTTCTGTCCTTCCTCACAGCTGCAATCAGAAGCTAAGGGCTCCCGCAGGCCTTGTTCTGATCTGCTGCAGGCGATGGAGGGTTTTTGAAACGGAGAGGACTTGGCTGCGGCCCCGTTTTAGCTGCCGTTGGGGCTGGCTAATGGGCTCATTCAGGAAGACCCCCGCCTGCCACACTAGAGTCCCCGCCGACCCCCTCCCCAGTCCCAACCCAATTAATAAATGGGGGCTCCCACTTTATGACTCTAGGAGCAGGAACCAGAGATGCAAATGACCCCCAGGGAAGGACAGGAAAAGGCCTTCCAAGAATCAAGCCAGAGAATTGTGCATCCACTCACACATGCTGCCACAGACTGGTCCTAGCCCATTTCCAAAGCATTAAGGGTGAAGACACTGGCAAAAATTGGTCTTTTATTTCCCAGATCCAGAGTGGACTAGCATTCTTGAAGTTGCAGGCACACTCCACAACACACTTGCCTCATTCTCCACACTGCACTGGACTTGCTCCCCCAACCTCCAGCGGCAGGGCCGCCTCCCAGATTCGGCAATACTGAACACAGCACATCATATCGATTGGTTAATGAGTACCTCTGCAAAACCAGAGCAGCAAGCAACTACCTCTCACCAAGCTTTCACCACCGTCAGCACAAATGTGTCCTGGGATCGCTGTTTGGAGGCAGTTTTCTGCCTTCCCTCATATCCAAGCTGTGAGCCACTCACTTCCTGTGGACCCCCTTCCTCCCTTCCGATGGCCCTCACCCTGCTCCAGTATGGGCCCTGCTGGTGCCTCATGCCTGAGGAAGAACATTACCGTCCTAGACAACTTCTCTGCTTCCTGGACTTAGTATGGTGACAAAAGTCCTCACCCTCTCACCTCTTCATGCTCTGCTCCCTATACCGCTCACTAAGCCAAATTCCAGCTTCTCACTTGGGCCACCAAGAATGCTCTCCCAAGCCTCTTTCCCTGTGCCGTCCTAGTCCATCAATTCGCAGCCCTCTACACAAAACACCCAAATCCTTCTTTCTATGAGTCTCCTCCCGCTGTTCACCTTCCTCCTCTGTTCTGTTTCTCCATCTTTTAAACAGTAGTTTTTGATGAACTGCACATGTTCTGGTTATTTCTTTGCTTTGGCCTCCTCTGTTAAAGTATCTTGTAACCTGCTGCAATGCAGTGACATAAATACCAATCCCCACCTCCTACCCAGGTATGAAATTCACCTCATTAGACTCACTTCCTACAAGTGGAACCCTCTCTAAATGCCTTCCCGATTGGACCTGACTCTGGTAGTGATACTTCCACTCTCATGGAACAAATCCCGGGGTACATCAGCCATGAGGAACACAAGCTCATCACCATCATTCAGACTGCCAAACTTGACACTGTCTTTCCAAATCATAAATCCAGTTTCATGACTTCCAAAGTTTTACAAAACATAAAAAAACCAAAAAATCCCAAACAAGCACAGCAACCAAAGGAATTTACCTTCTTGATTCATAGCACATAAACACTGTGTTCTCTGAAGATGCCTTAGGGTAGAAAGCATCATTGTGTTCTCTATTTTTAAGATTAATCTTATATTCTCAGGTCATGACCTGATTTGCTACAATGAAAATCAACCCCAGTACCAAAATTAATTGTGCTCCTTAGCAAAGCTGCCTGTTGTTTTATAAGGTCTCTAGAGTGGAGAAGTTATCTGCATCTTTCAACTGTCTGGCAGGTATGTCATCAGACTAACCTCACCCTCATAGGCTGAGCCCTGTGTGATCAGAGGAAAAAGTGGCTTGTCACTCCTTTTACTGCCTACAAATGGCTCAAGGTAATAGAAGGGATTTGCCTTTCGCTCCTTCCAACCCTTAACCTCAGGGTGCCCAAGAATCAACACAGGAAAAGCAAAGCAGCACATCCCCAACACACAGTAGGGACGTGACGTTGGTCTCCTTTTCTCCTGTCTTCCAAACCCATAGGTTTCTCTATCTTCCTGGGCCTGGTTTTTCACCGGCCAGAGGGCAGCGAACTAAACAAACTACTGTCTTTTTGTCGCTCCCACATTCTACGACTGTAACTCAGAGATTCTGGCTTGAACGTCCTTGTGTGCACTGCCCTCACTTAGAGCTCAATCAACGGGGAGAGGAATGTTAGTTTCCAGGACCTAAAATTCATAAAACCACTTGGAGAGTTTTAAAACTTGGTAAGTCATCTTGGGCTGGGGATATGGCTCACTGGAATAAGTGCCTGCCTGGCAAGGGCAAGGTCCTGAGTTCAATCCCTAAACAACTTGGTCATTCTAACATGAATCTCATTCCTGAATTACTCTCTTACACTGTATAGAGCAGTGCTAAGCACACATCCCATAGAAGCCACTTAATATTTTTGTTTGTATTCCCTAGGCTCCCTACAGAAAATTGGGAATACTAACCCAGCCCAAGGTTCAAGCCCATCCTCCAACCTTGAAGATATTACTATGATCAAGAGGAACTCTGCTCACAGGTGCTTTCTCAGGAATTACCCGAAACCAGTTATGAACCTCTAAAGCAATCACCTCCTAGACTTCCCTCGCTCAGCCGTTTTTCCTTCCATACCACATCCAACTTTCTCGGCAGCCCAGCTACAGAATGTGCTAGTTCTCCCTTCTTAGCCTTATTTCTACCTCCTTTTTCTATTGCTTCATTTTATGAGCACAAGGCAAAACTTAGAAGTTCCTGAATAATTTAAAGAGACTTAGTTCCTAAAATCTGTCTTTGAATCCTGTCTGTTTTTTTTAGGCCTGATAGCATTCAACACTGCATTAGTCTGGGGCAAGTGGTTGTCTACAAGCTGCTTCTCACTAAAGACATCCCTTGGGCATTACTGAAGTTCTGAGACACAGCAGGAAGAAGGATCCCTGCCAGAGACAGCCCTTCAGACAGGTCACTCTGGCATAGAAAACAGACACCTTCCAAGAGTCAGGCTTTGTTCCTCACTTAGCTCTCACTGCTATACTGTGGTCCTTCTAAAAGGTCACTTCATGTATCCCTCAGGGATGGTTTAGCTTGGATAAGACATCCTTTATTCCATTAGAACTATCTACTCTCTTTAGATTATAACTGTGCCAGAAGCAACAACAAAAATCCATGTATTTCTAGGTCCTAGAATCTCACTTCATGACTATCTCAAGTTTACTGTAGCTGAGGGCTGTGTACCAGGTCTGCTTCACCAACTGCCCATCTAGAGGGCAGCAAAGACTAAGCCCACACTAGCCTCTTTCTTGTAGCCTCGGACTACTAGTTTTTGAAATCAGATGATGAGAGCAATGCAGTGGTCACATCTTGGCACCCACTGATTACTCACCAGGCCATCAAGGCAGCCCGTCTTTTCTACTTGATACTAGATCCCTTTACTCACCAAGCTGTCCTTCCAGACACTGTAACTCTATTTAGGAATGGCTCCAGTAACAAGCACCAACCTCAGGACAAGGGAGAACAGGTGAAGGAGGGTGGAAGAGGGGGAGCAGGAGTACTAAGATAACTGCCTTTCACTGCCAGAGAAAGAAAAGAAGAATCTCTTGTACCTCACGTGACTTGAATTAAAAACATCTTTCTTAGCTCTTCGCAGTAAGTACTTTGGCCTCCTTGAACTCCTACCCTGTAAGTCAAGGATCCCGATAGATATTTGTCTTATGTACTTTCAAAGACCCTTCAAAACCATGAAACAGCAGTAACTCACTGAGCAGGGTTCAGCAATCACCATCTATGTAGGCTCAAAGCATTCGTCAGGGTGTGGGGAGAAGAGAAAGAAGGGTATGAAAAGTGGGTGGGTGGGCAATGCAGAGATGCTCTCTACAGGAGGGGCAGCAAAGCACCACCAGGGGTTCCTTCGGGGATCGACTCCCCTCATGTCCACCAGCCCTCACTAGAGCAGTCTCCCACTGATGGAGTGTTCACAAGGTGCCCCTACAGATGAGAAGGCCCAGCTTGGACAATAAAATCCATCACACTATTCAGAATGCTCACCTTGTCTCTGAGGACAACCGCAAGACTCAGCAGCCCACTCCCTTGGAATGGTGGAGTAGTTCATCATTAAGGAACTCCCCATTCCCATTCCACTTAGCCCTTCAGAATGACTAAACTGTGAAAGAAGTCACTATAGCTAAAAGTCAAGTTATAAAACTTTTTATAACAACAGAAATTCTAGTTTAGCACCAAGTACTAACTGGTAACCCTTTTGAGGTGTTAGCCTTACCCCACGGCTAAGCATGCCTGCCCAGAACACTGCCATACCAAACAGTATGATTTCTAGTCAGAAATGGCCCTGGGGATGACACAGAATAATGCCCACCCTTGTAAGGTCCTCAGCCTTTAGTCCCAGAACTGAAGACAGCCACTGCTATAAAGAGGAAACAATACTCTCTAGCAGGTTAAAGTTCACTCTTAAGTCATGAACTTACAATATATAAAGACCTAAAATTAATTCCTGTCCTCCGGAGACTAACCAGGAACTGGAACCCATTTACCATCCTTCTGGGTATAGAAGATATCACAGCCCATAGGCAAAAGGACATCAGACTTCTCAGGACTCAAACAGGCTTGCTACCTTTATCAGCAGCAGTTTCTGAATTCAACTTCCTCCCAGCTTTCCTTGTTCTGGTGCACCCCTTCACCTGCACAACGTGCCTGTCCCACTAACAACTTTCAGCTAACTTTTTTCCCCTTTCTCCCAATGGGTTCTATCTGTTCTCTTCCAACATGCTGTGAATAGTAGGATTATAGTACACATTGCAAGGGAATATTCATCCTCAGTGTTCTAAGCCATGAAAGAGAAGGGTAAACAATTCCTTAGGTTGAGATAGGAAAGCTATTTAGAAACAGGGACTGGATCTTAACTTTTAAAAAACTTTGATTCACTTTCTGTACTGACAACACACTGGGAAACCTCAACAGGGCTAGGTACACAGGTCTGCATGCTCACCCTGCTCTCTTAACGTTGAGGGAACGAGGATGGGGTGGGAGGATGGGGAGCCTGGTTTAAGGCCTATTCTCTGGATCTAAGCAGTTTCTTACCAACTTCCCTTAAAGACTGTTGAGCTCAAACCCACTTACGTCTCCTGCCAGGAGAGGTCAGGGTACATTAAGCTCAACCCTTGATGGCTTGTGACAACCATTATTTGTGTAATTGTTTTCTACTTTTAAAAGAAGACAATATTTTATGAATTCCTCTCATAAAAAAAAAAATCCTTTAGTTTCTAATCTAGAGTTTTCAGGCACCTTTTATAAATCCTAAGCTTTTTTTTTGTTTTAGTTAGTTTTTGAAGTATACAGCAATTCTAATACAGAGAACCCTTAAGATAAAGTGGAGGAAAAATGTCCTTCATACATGATATGCTCAGAGGGTACAGAAATTAGAAGTAAATGCAATGGAGCAAAAGTGGTATAGTAACAGGAAATATTTAATTTTCCAATCTCCACTTTCCATTTTTATAAACTCAAAGAAAAAATTTAATATATTACAAAATATCTGTACACAGACAAGGTATACCTGGTGAGGGGCAAAAACGAGAGAGAAAGGAACACAAGTGTCAGGAACCCAGGAATCAGGAGAATGAGGTGGCCACTGACACTTTCCTGATGCAGCACTCTCCCTCAAACCTGCTGGCAACCATCTCAGCACTGTAACTGTATATGCATACTACGCACACACACAAGTGATTGAGTGATGTCTATGGCATAAGCTAACACAAGTCCTACTTACAAATCTGTGCTAACTGCCCTGCTTTAAACTTACATCTGATGTGGTTTTCAAGTCCTCATTGTTCCTACGGACAGCTGAAGAAAAACCTAAGGAAACCGGGTCAAGCAAATTTGTTTTCAAAACCACAAAAATGATCATGGTCAAACCAGTTTTTCCTCTCATTTGTGAACAGAATCAGATTTCTCATCTGTTCAACATAATGTATTTAACAGGCTTAGTATCTCTCATGGTCCAATAGTTAAAAATCAAAACCACTTTTGAAAGGAATAACTGGATTTGTGATCTTTTGAATAGTCCAGTTGCTATTCAGCCAAACCTTTTACTCTGATCACATTTATAATGTAGCTGAAAAATTACCAAATACCTTTTCCTTCTCCACATAGATTCCAGGATATTTAAACGACTTTTTCCTCTGCTTTTTAGAAAGAGCCAAAATTACAAAACATTTTTTTCTTTTTTTTTTTAATTTTAAAGGTTAGACTCCTAAAATGGGGGAAAGGATGAGATGGGATCATACACACACACACACACACACACACACACACACACACACACACACTCACACATTTACCCACCACCCCCTTCCCTAACAGGGATGGGGGAATGGAAGCTTAAGTATATCATTTAGAATATTTGGCATAATTAAACATAAGGGGAAAGCTATTGATGATTGCTGATAACCAAAATGCAATGAAAATATACAGAGAATTTTATTCATATTTGATGGGAAAACAATTCTTTTTCACTGAACAGATACTTTGTTAAGTATCCAAGGCTCAGCTTCTTTAATGAAAAATGGGAGTGAGGCCCAATACCTCAAACATGAATATTCTAAAATACAAAGGCCTGTATCTGAAGACTATGAAGCCAACAGAGAAGACCTGTATGAACTTTAATGGAACTTACTGACAGCATGTCAATGTGCCTCTAAGTCTAACTTGACACACTGATACAAAAAGCCATCAAAGCCAAAATGGCTAGAAAGTCCTCTCTTACTAATCAATGTTTGGCCTTAAGGGCAAGGCCAGACCAAAAACCAGAGAATAATAATAAAGAAATGCACACACCAATCTACCTATTCAGTAATGGGAAAATAGTCTTCATGTAAGTATCTGAAGAGGGTTCTTTCATTTTTTAAAGATGTTTTTTAAGTTAATGCACCTTTCTCTTAAAAGTAATTTTATTTTTAATATAAGAACTTGGCATTGTAACATGAAACTTGAGTTTGAAAAAACTATTCTCCACAATGCTATAGCATGTTTGCCCTTTTTTGGTAAAAGACGGTTAACCTACAGTTCACAAAGGTCTCTGTGCTGTAAGTCCTATGACATGTATGTTTTTAAAACACACCATATGCTGGTACTCACAGGAATGGAAGTTAGAATGAGAAGCATCCCAAGTTACTCCACCTTGAGAAGCTGACTCTTTTCCATTTCGTATTTATGATAAGGCAAAGTCCTTGCCAAAAAGTCATACTTTAACCTTTTTACCAAACCAAATCACTGGAGGAAAATCCCTAAAAGAAATGCAGGGTATACATGCTAGAACGTGTACATGTCAATACTGTTATTTCTCATAGTATGGTGTTTTAAAGTTGTTTTTTTTTAAAAAAGTCTATCAGGTATTGATATAGCTTCAGAAAAATACCCACTCTAAACTAGATTCCATTTTCATGTATTTTCAGGATGTTTCTTTTCTCTTTGACAACATCACAGTGCTGTGTAAGAGGGGTTTTGACATAAAAATTACGTGTACATGGCATGCTAACCCTCAACAGCCCTCTAGCATACAGGGCATCTCCTCTCACCACAGTTCAGTAGCAATGGCCTATGCTGTCCACATTTACAGATCAACTTCCCCATCAGAACATGGCTTTTTTGTTTAAAAAAAACAAAACATTTTAGAATTGAAGAGTTACAGAGAACAATGTAGGATTTTGAATTTCCTTTCTTTTATTAAAAAAAAAAAAAAAGAATTATTCCAGGTTCTTGGGCATCTCAACCATTTTTTTTTCCAAACAAATGCCTCAAAAAAAAAAAAAAAAAAAAAAGAGAGAGAGAGAGAAGATAGTAGATAGATAGGGAACATGGAGAAGGGGAACACAAGGAGAGAGAATGGAGAAAGGAAGGAGAGGAAAGGGGAAGCAGAGGAGAAAAGGGGCAGAAAGACACTAGGTGAAGTTTATCTGCCACTTTCTACAACCTGCTTCATTAGGCAGGGAGGAGGCACAGTTTTTGTCAAAATGGAGCAAACTTTAAGAATGAGTAATTTATTTGGAAAAAAGTTATATTCAAGATGCTCAATAGGGACAAAGGAGTGTTCACTTATAAACAAAAATGTGAAATGGTGGAGAGGGAGGAAACATTTATTTAAATCAGCCAGGCCACTCTGCTTCTCTTCTAGCAAGCCTAAGAGCAGCTCAAATATTGTGAACACTATTGTTGGGGGGGGGAATCTATATTAAAATTCAAAACAAAGAAATCACAAAAAAAAAAAGAACACAAAACTTTAAAAACCGAAGAGCCTGAGCCATCTCAAAACAGAAACTTCTCTCTCTTCTGCTCAAGAAGTGTAGGCAATACACTAACAAAACATTTACTTTTCAGCTGAATGACCCTCTCCATATTCTCTACTGTCTCCTAGGTAAAGCTAAAGGAAATGTTCTGGCTATAACCCATCCAGGGGAACTGGTGCCAACATCGTTATTTTATAAGTCGCCTGCTAGTAGCAAGTGAGCAAGGAATACAACGTACAGCTTTGCAGTAGCCAAATGCAGATGATTACCTCACTTTGGCAAGTGATTTCATTTAAGGTTCCGAGGACTGGATGGAAAGATGGACAGGGAAGGAACTTTCAGGACAATGGGCTCTCTAGGTTAGTAAGGAACTCCTCTCCCTCGTCCCCCTCTCGGTGGGACTCTTGCAGATCCCCGATAGAGTTTTCCGTAAGCAGAAGACTGAGCTGGGGCCCCCCAGTGAAGGTTTGCTCCTGAGCTGCTGGCCCCAGAAGTGCCTGACCCCAGCTCCCCATAGTTTTGCAATTTGGTCTCTGTGTGCACCACAGAGTTGCTGCTCCCCTCTGCCTTGAGAAATGGCTGCCCGACCACTGACTGTAATGCTAAGGGAGCCCTGGCAAAACGGAGATCCTGGTCCCCTGGGAACTGCACTGACCCTGTGCCCTGGTAACTGCTGGACTCCCCAAGGTGGCTCACAGAGCCTGAGAAGGTCCTGTTCTTCACCAGGGTCTGGACCAAGGATTCTGTCAAGGCTGGACCAGAGCTGCGTTCATCAGTGTCAGTGGCACTGAACCCTGTTTCAGGCCCATCAGTGTTTCCGTAAGTCCTGTTTGGATGGGGTCGGGTGGAGTACTCCATTGGTCTCAAGGCCTGGTGCTCATGTGGCAGGTGGCCAGGAGGCTCTGCTTCAGGCTGGGATAAAAGTTGCAGCAAGGCGGCTGTCACGGCGGGATTCAACTCCTGGGGGGCGCTGGAAAGATCGCCTTCAACCAGAGGGGGTGGAGGTGGCGGCGGTGGAGGTCCGGGGGGTTCAGGGGGCCTCTTCTCTGGTGGAAGAATGTGAGGAGGACATGCTGTGGAAGGGTTACTTCTTTTAAACACCATCTTAAAAATCACATGTGATTATAAGCACAAACACACTCACACATACACGCACACTGCCCAACATAAACAAGTATCAACACAAATTACCAGATATATTAAGAATAAAATCTTGGGATCAGAAAATTGCAATTTATAAATAAAACAAGTTGTTAAAAACAGTTGCATTCCGGATCTAACAGCTGGTGTAAAAGGATGACATGTTTCAAACCATCGTCCTGATTTCTGTCTGAGATTTCCTCCATTTCCTGCCTTAAAGAACTGTCCTACTGTGGACTGCGGGCAACCTTGCCACTCCTTGTTGCTGTTACAGCGAAACATTATTGAGCACAGGGCAGCAGAAGGAAGATAAAGGGGAACAATATACACGCGGTGTCACACTTCTAGGACATCATCTTGCTGTACAACAGAGACCTTGCACAGACTTGGCTAATACATTTACAGAACATTCGATGATGTAAGGTTAACCTGAAATAAAACTTAAAGAATATACAGGAGAGATGAAATGAAGTAAAAGCCCCTCATTACCATCATGTATAATTGCTTCTCCAAACTTTAGTCACCCTTCCCCTCTACTGATATTGTCAAGAAAGGGGTATTAACCACCATACGGTCATTCAACTTCTCACCTTAACAGTAATTAAAAAGACGAAACCAATCTACCATAATTTCTACTTTATTTTCCTACCTTTTGAATTTTTTCATTCTGTGAAAAGAATAATCAACATAGCTGTGCCATTTGGAGCGGGCTGCTGAGGAGCTGTCATTTACCTTGGAGACAGCGTCAAGAACTCACCATTCAGGAACTAACAGTCACTTGGTCTTTACTAATATCTTTGTCATACACCCCCCCCCCCCCCCCCCCCCCCCCCCCCCCCCGTCTTTCTGAGACAGGGTCTCGCTCTGCAGTTCAGGTTGGCCTTGAGCTCACTTAGCAGCCCAGGCTGGTCTGGAACTCGCAAGGATCCTCCTGCCTCAGCCTCCCAAGTGCTGGGATTAGAGGCGTGCACTACCACGCCCAGCATCTTTCTCATTCTTTTTTTTATCTTTGTCATTCTTGAACCACTTCCCTAGAATTTCTTTTTTCCACTGCTGTCTAAATTTCCCTAATCATGGCACTCATTTGTCTGATAATGAACTCCTGTAAAGGCAGGAGAGAGGAAATGTAAAATGGTGTGAGACTGAGGACATGCAAAACCAGAGGCGGAAGTATGGTCAGAACAGTGCCTTTGGAGAACTGGGAGTCACCCTGCTAAAAAAAAAAGGCTGGGAATATCTACTAAATGACTGATTTTTCTTTTCCCCATGGAAGCATTTTAGAATATCCATACAGTCATTCTACCATTTCTGAGCTAGCAGTGATATGAAATCTTTACTTAGACAAGCTGAAAGCAATTTTTTGTTACAATTATTTTCATAATTAGCATATTTACTTTGATTTTATTTTGCAAAAACACTGTAAGTTTGCATTTCCTTTGCAGTGTAAGGATGAGGGCTAGGTGCTTTATGTAACATACAAGGGGGCTGGCTGTTCGTTTCAGTTTCAGTTTTCCCAGGACTGACAGGGTTCCAAGGTTGCCAGTTTTAAAACCAGGACAGTCTAGGGACAAGTTATTCACCTAGTACGTAGTATACTCGGGAAGTTATTTGGTGACTGATGGCTTGGGTGACAGGTAGCCGGAGAAAATAAATTCAAGGACCAAAAATTAGCTATGGGAAAACTCCCAATTCAAAGAGTAGATATCCTGACATGCTAAATGAACTATAAGCACCTATGATTTCAGAGCCTTCTGCTGTCAACACTGTGTATCTGCCTATATAATACATAAGGACATTAAAGTACCAGTCATTAGAAATATGTGGGGATTATATACGAGATGGAACACCAGGTGTTTTAACACTTACGGCAAACAATTTGAAAAACGCATAACTGTAAAAGTGGGCAAATTTAAACTTATATTCTTCCAACTACACCAATTTTCATATTTAAACTTTATCTTTTATGTAAATAGCCTAATTGTGTGTTTCAACAGAATTCTTGAGCTCAAATTCACATATATAAAATGAAAATTCTATTTCAAAATAGCAACACAGATGGATTATAAAGAACTAAAGTAAAACCTCTTAAAGGAATTAAAAAATATGAATTACAAATCATATTGTTCTAAGATTTAAATTGTTAATGTTGTCAATCTTTAACAGTTTTGTACTAATGTAGGGAGGTATTAAGTTAATTTAAAAATAACTTAAAACTTCTTTTGATTCATTAGATTTCAACCACTCCCTTTTTCCAACACGTACAGAATAACTGAACAGCAGCCAAACCGATAGGTTGGCACCCAGACTTATACGGTCTGCCCTCTGGTGGAAGTGCTAATGAATGGGGCAATGGCCAAGTAAGACATCAAGAAAAAACAGGAGAGCCTAGGGGAGACTACTACAGTTAGTGGTGACATAATTTTAAACTCTTCTCTGAAAAGCAAATCCAACAATTTCTGGCCATAGGTAGACCTTAATTTTAGTTCAATTTCATTATGTGGTTGATGGTTTGTTGGTTCAATTATTGGGTGAATTTCTTCTAATCACTACGCTATTTAGTTGGACCCACTTCTTTCAGGCATTTTCTTTTTCTTTCTTTCTGTTTTGTTTTTGGAGACAGGGTCTCGCTGTGTAGCCCAGGCTGGCCTTGAACTCACTATGGAGCCCAGGCTGGCCTCAAACTTGCAGCAATTCTCCTGCCTTTGCCTCCTAAGCAATGGGATTACAGGCATGTCCCACCATGCCCAGCCTTAGGCATTTTCAATACAGCTGAATCATTTTTGGTGGGTGGTGGAGGAAGAGTCAGAACCTCAATGATGAGATGAAGAGGCCGCTTTACCTGTACATAGCCTTTTCTGTTACTCCAGGTCTTAGTCTCTTAAAAACAATTGTTCATCATGACAGAGTGGCAAAGTGAATCAAGAAGCACATGAGCTCCAGTTTTTTGCCAAAGGACTATAGCCAAACTCAGTTTTCCTATTTGTGAAGGGATTTTCTTTATTACCTTCCAATTTTAAGTATCTTCATATACAAAATATAGCTTATGTCACTGACCTTAGACTACTGAAAATAAAGCACGTATTTTCTGCGCTACTGCATATGGACTATCAATGCAGATCCCTAAAGTTGAAGGGTTAGTGCACCTCTTCAGCCCTTGTGCCTCTTCTTATTCCCCAATTCAAGGGGTCTTCATGAACAGTGAAAGTTTCCAAAGAGTTGCAAACACTCAAGTTAGATTTTGCAAACAGACTGTGAATCAGAATTCATCAGAAATTTAAACATCTTTTTTCTCTAATTGCATGCTGTGGTCATGTGAGGTCAAGGTATAACACCTTTTTTCAGTTTTTTTTTCCTTTTTATAATGTTGGGGTCCATTCCATTGTTTCTTTCAGGGAACACATACTTACAGGAATCAGTTTTATATGCTGTCATTTATGGAAAGTAAATATATAGTGTTAATAATCTGCTTAGAGCTATTCCCAAATTATTCTTCAAGAAACTAAAATGATTATTATTATTGGGGTTTTCTTGACTGGATCTTCTTGGTACCTCTCGTATGCAGCATCCACTCCACTAGCAGTAAAGAAATACATGATAACGGCTTGCTCTAGGACCAGCTGGGCACCGCACACACAGTGGTTCAAGACACACTACCAACCAGGGGTGTGGTTTCCTTGGTTAGAATAAAGGGATTTTACTTACCTACATCCTACGCAACGGAAAAACAATCAGTATATGAAAGGTGCTTTGAAAAGCTTTGAGACTTAAATGAAAAGAAGTCGGGTAAGAAATACATCACCTTGGTGCTATGCTGTCCTGCAGAGTGGGTTAGAGAAAAACTGAAACTGAGGTCATTGGTGTGAAAAGTAAAATGTTAAGAGATTTTTAAGAGGATAAACAGCACCTGAGCTCAGTGAGATTCATGACCGGTCTGTTTACCTGCTGCCTCCTCCTGGGGCATTGTGGGAGTTCTTCGGGGTCCCTGTGGCCCACTATTCTTGTCACTGTTGTTTTCCTCTAGGTTGCCTCCTGGCTCCTGGGTTTTCATCAGCTGACTCAAGAGAACTGCCAACATATTCTGCATGTCAGCTGGTGTGCTTGAAGCTTCAGGGGTTGTCTGTTCTGTTGAAGGCTGGGCTGTTGGGGCAGGGGGTGCTTCCTTCAAAGACTCCTCTGGGGCTATGGGCTCTGAGTTCTGCTGCTGGGAAGTGGCTTCTGTCAGGGCATTGATGGATTGGTTGAGGGCTTCCAGCTGTTGCTGCATCTCCGGGTTAGAGTGGATGTTAAGCAGCTGTGCCATTTGAGGGATGCTCAGGTCAGTTTGGCTATGCAGCAGGTTCAATAACACTGCTAATTCACTTTGATTCAGCTGCTGTGTGATGTCACCAAGGCCTGTGGGGAGACAGTGGAGCCAGCATAAGAGGACGAGGCAGGGCAAGGGCCCTTTGCCTTCTTCAATTGCCAACAGCAACTTATAATATCCAAAGAATGAGGTTTCATTTTGAATATCTCATTTTTCATGTTTGAAACTGTCATGACACAGGTTGTGAATCTTTATACTTTTGCTTAAAAATATAGAGACTAGCAGGGCATGGTGGTGCATGCCTGTCATCCCAGCACTTGGGAGGCTGAGCCAGGAGGATCATCGTGAGAGTTTGAGGCCAGCCTGGGCTACACAGTGAAATCACAGCCAGCTTGAACTACACAGTGAGACCCTGTCTTAATACAAAACAAAACAAAAACACCCAGAGACTAACTAAAACATCTGTGTGTGTGAAAGTGATTTCATTTTATCTATTATATTCATGTTAATGATTATAACCCTTAGTGTACAAAATTACTAACCTTTTGAATTTTAAGCTAGGCATGGTGGTACACACCTGTAACACCAGCACCAGAGAGGATGAAGGCGTACTTCAAGTTTGAGGCTAGTCTGGGCTATACAGACCTCATCTCAATAAAATAAAACAAACTGATGTCTTGTATCATATTCCTAGTAATCTGGCATTTTGTTTAGGGGTACTTTTTTTTTTTTAAGTTTCTTGGACAATTTGGTAGCCAATGTTGAGAACTCCTATTGTACATGGATAGGAAAGAGAAAGTGAATCAGAAAAAATATCTGCGGTTCAGAAAAATTCATGGTACCAAAGAAGTACTTCATTATAATAATTCATTACTACACAGTTTTAAGATATATTTAGATCAAATAACAGTCCATAAGACTAACTACTGATAGTGGTGGCAAACCTAAGGTAGTGGTGGCAAACCAGGAAAGCAGAGTCCTTTCAGTGAGCAGACGAACCAAGTTGCCCCTGCAGCTGAGCACTGGATAACAGCTGTTTTTTCTAAACTCAAACCTCAGTATTCAGGCTTAATCGCAGTGTTGGCAATCTGCGATAAGTAAGTGGGTTTTGGAATGCAGTTTGGGTGCTTGGTCTCTAAGAGGTTACCTGTCACAGACCTATAGCAATTGTAGTTTAACACTGGATTCTAAAATCTCAACAAACCTTACATAATGTGGCTCTAAATTATGCGTATTTGAAAGACATGGGTGAACTAACCTTAAATTTTGCTTACCTAATTCACTGACTTGTGCTATGCAGTACACTTTATTTCCAGGAAGGAAAATGGTCTACCATGGCCTTTGTGAACCACATGTAGTAAATATGGTTTATATTCTCCCCATAAATGAGGACACTAACCTCTTTACCCAGGCCTCACTGGACAAAAACTAAAAGATACATGTGCACACACACACATGCATGCATACTCTGCATGTGACCTTCAAAATCTGCCAAAGTGTGCTACGTTAAGAAAATAGGGTCCGGGGATATAGCTCAGCAGCATAGCATCTGCCTGGCAAGTGCAAGAGCCTGAGTTTGAGTCCCAGAACCAAAAAAAGAAAAGAAAAAGAAAACAGAAGCACAAAGGCCTCACTGCAGCACTGACCTACTGAATCCCCAGCCCCAGACTGCTCCACTTTGCCAGCAGCAGGCTGAGGGGGTGCTGGGCTACTGCTCTTCACAGGCTCAGCACTTGTCCCTGAGGTAGTTTCTTTCCGAGAAACTTTGGACGGAGGTGGCTCCTCCACCACAACACCACTCTGCCGCTGTCGGCGCCGCTTCTTACTCCACAACTCATGGCAATCCTGCCAGTGAGGAAGGCTAGAAAAAAGCAAACAAGAATACAGTAGTGAGTGATGGAGGGATAAAGGGTTAAAGTGGGAAAGCAAACAACATGGGAGGTGGAAATGATATGAAAAACATAAAAGTTACTAAGTAGTACCAGGAAATAAAGAATTATGGCAGATGGTAGTCTGAGGAAGTAAGTTTGCAAATCCAAAAGATTTATACAGTGATAAACGAGAATCTTACTAATATTAGGGGAACAGTGCTATATAAATGTCCATATTCTAGTTAAATACTGTTTTTTCTTGATATAACAAGAAAAACAAAGACAGACAGAATTTAGCTGGGGGTGGTGGTGCATACCTATGACCCCAACACTAAGGGAAGCTGAAGTTCTAGGCTGCCAGAACAACACAGCAGTGAGATCCTGTCTCAAAATAAAAAGGGCTGGGGATGTGGAACACCTCTGGGGTTTAACCCCTAGTACCATTAAAAAAAAAGTCAGACAGATGGTCAAGTTTCAGCTGAGAATAAATAAAAGGACAAACTGGCTCACTGATAGCTATAAAAAGTCCAGGAAAGGTAATTTAAATCTTGGAACCATATAAATATATCATTATTAAATTACCTCTGTGCAAACTGTTATTTGCTCTGTGAGGACCAAAGACTGGTTTTTTCTTCATTCTAGCCACTGAATTTCCATGACTGTGTGTTATTAACTTTTTCATCTATGGAGTTTAGCAGTATGCACTGTTTGGTGTATTTCCAGACTTTACCAAACTCAATGATCTAATCAGTAAAAGTTGGTCAATCTTACAACAAAATCTCTCTAACAGCTCACAAATTTTAGTAAAAAGTTTATGTATTTGAACTACATTCAATATATGAAAATTTTGGTGAGGTAAATTAATTTATGCAATTCTTTGGCATAATCAGCTTTATAGTACCATCTACGCATGTGCACCCTATCCATTCTTTAAGGCATGCAGTCTGTCCTAAGGAAAGAAAATGAAAGGAAAAAAAAGACAGAAGCAATAATACTGTCATTGATAAATTCAAAGATAAACTATAGACTTTCTTGGTGCCAGAACGTGAGGATACCTCTGCAGATCCTACATAATACAAGAACTGCCTAAGATTACAATTGAGGGGATATAGGCCAGGGATATAGCTTCAGCAAGGCAGGTCTGCTGGCAAGCATGAGGTCCTGAGTTCAATTCCCGGCACACCCCGCCCCCAAAACGACTGCAATAGAAATGTGATACAAAAACCTTAGTTCTTACGTCAAAATTCAATGAGCTGACAGTGACGCAAACTATTTAGAATTAGGACTGAGAAAATAATGGCTACCACAGGTCTAAGGGACTGAAATGGGTAAGAACAGAAGCAAAAACACTTTTGAAGAGGCAGTACAAGGCAATATGCAAGGGATCAGAGACAAAAGATTACTTAGTGAAATCAGAACAAAACTTACAGCTACACTGACTACTATCTAAAATAATACAACAAACTTTCCTATCACCTTAATATTCAAGGACATGCCTTCATCTGAGATTTAGCTATCTGTTAATTCTTTTAAACTATTATTTTGAGTCTTACGGGAGTTTTAGGGCCCCTCCACAGCCACCAGCACTTACTCTGGCGGAGCCATCTTGCTGAGCTCCACATCTTTAAGGAAGTCACTTTGTAGAGTCTGTTCCGCTGTGCAGCGCTTGCTAGGATCCAGTGTCAGCATGTGATCCAACAGATCAAGAGCAGCTGAAGGAATACTGTGAGAAGAAAAGGGAACGCTAAGTTCACAATGACTCTACAGTACACTGGGGACTAAACCCAGGGCCTATGCACAGAGCTGTACTCCCAACCCTTTTTTAGTAATCTTTTATTTTGAGAAAAGGTCTTGCAAGTTGCTAATCTGCCCAGACTGGCCTTGAACCTGTGATCCTAACTCAGCCTCCCAGGGTGATGGGATTACAGCATGTGCCTGCCACTACACTTGCCTGGCCCTACGGTTCTTAAACTTGCAACCTTGTGTCAAAAGGACTCTAAATGTCCAGCTCCATGTAATTCTCAACAAGGAGCTAGAAGTTGGCTAATGTGAGTGAGCAAATATACTCCCCTGCAGGATTCAAGACATGCTGCAGCTAGGCATGGTGGCACATGCCTGTAATCTCTGAGGCAGGAGGATCGCAATGATCTTGAGGCCAGGGTGGGCTGCATAGCTAGTTCAAGGCAAGCCTGAGCTACACGAGACCCTATCTCAAAAAACAGACACACAGGCAGACAGATAAGCAAAGTAAAGCAAAGCTGCAATACAGGTTAAAAAACATCAAGTCACTAGTTCTATTCTCTTTTCCTTGGAAAGATCAAAAGGACTATAAGGAAATTTACATATTATTCAAAATAAAATGGTTTTCTATTATCTAAAGCCCCTAAATGAGAAAAGGGCTATGGTAAAATTTATAGATTATTCAAAGTAAAATTGGTGCTATAGTAAATTGAGACACTATTATCTCGTTAGGCCAGGAAAAAGCTGGACCAAATTAAGTACACATTTTTGCCAAACTCACAAAGAGAATTCCTCTCGTAGACGCCGCCTGTACTGCTTCTTTGGTTTCATGGTGTTGAAGTAGGGTAGCTTGATGACATCAGGCCACACAGCTGGACAAGGGCTACCACAGAGACGGCTGAAAACAAAATAAAAGGCAAGACCAGAAACGTAAGTCGGCATCCTCAACTCTGGAAGTTCCAGAAGCAGGAATTACTACCTTTTGAGCACTGGGCAATCTTTGCTTATTAGAGGGTATGCAGAAAGGTAAAACATGACCTTACTGCTTTAAGAATAGAAAGAACAGGATAAAAAGACAGTAAGAAAGCATACTGCTATAACAATCCAAAATGATCCATGTATTTGGTTTTGTAAAGCACATTTTTAATCTCCCACATAGGTAGGTACTCATTACCAATTTTGTTCTGTTCAGTTAGTTCTAGTACAATTTCACACACTAGAAATTATAGCAATAATTGGGTATTAGGTTTTACAGAGTCCTCCAGGGAAAAGTGAGAGAAGAAGAATCCAAAGCTAAAAGTTTTGATAATTGAGAATTTACTGTGTGACAAGTTGTAGTATATCGTTTTTAAAAAATGTCTGAATGTGTGTGCATTCTCCCTTTCAATTTTATTGCAGAGGAAAAAGAAGGACTCAAATTCCATCCTAATCCCTGGCCCTCCCCTTACCCTTTATTATAGGTTCCATTTTAATATGCATGTTTATTAAACTTCTATCTTACTTTTCTCTAAATCACTAAGTTTGATAGAAAAATTATATGTTGTGTAAGACTCAATCATTGTTTGCTGAATAAGTTTAAAACTTAATCTTGGTTATTTTTATTTTTTGGTGCTGGCAACTGAACTCAAGGCCTTGTGCCTGGCAAGCAAGCACTTTACCACTGCACTATATCGTTACTCCGTAAATTGGATCATAATCTCATTTAAGTCAGCCATCTTGAAAATAGTATAATTACAATTATTATTTTTGAGACTTTCTTGCTGTGTTGCCCAGGGTGGCCCTGAACTCTTGGGCTCCCACCTCGTAGTACTTGGGACTACAAGCACATACCACTGCACTCAGCTATAGCATGCTGTTATTTGAAGAACTAATAAAATATACAAGATAGGACTTAAACTATTATGTTGAGGGGTTGGAAGTGCTGTTCAGTGGTAAAGCACGTGCTTAGCCTATACAGGCCGAGTTAAATCCCTAGCAGCTAAAAAAATTAAAATAGATAAATAAATGGTATTTATGATGTAAATATATATACACATTTTATATAATGTGGAACAGAGCTTCTTTCCATACACAGCCTGTGACAAAATACAGGTAAACCTGACATGGCAAAGACAGACTTACTCGAACAATCACTTAGAAATTTAGGACAGTGGTACCTCGGTTCATTAACTTAATTTGTTCCATCATTCTGGAAAAGATGGCCACGGTCATGTTCGTTACCCAATGCAGGGTTCACAAACAAAAACCAAATTTTGCCAAGAATTTCTGTTTGTGAATCAAACTATTCACAAACAAAAACATTCATGAACTGAGGCAATGATGTAAATTAAAAATAACTGAAACGTTTTAGAAATTAGAGAATCAGATTATCCATCACACCTGAGCACTCCAGACATGCAAGCTGTACCTGATCAGTTCTAGCTGAGCCAGTTCCAGATTAGCTTGAAAAATAGGCTTCTTTGTGAACAGTTCCCCAAGGATGCACCTAGAAAGAGTAAAATTGAGGGGTGAAGAAAGAAACCCTTGGACCTGTTTCATGTATGTCTCAATAAACTTTTTATTTGGAGACAAGGTCTCACCGTGCAGTTCAGGCTGGTCATGAATTCATTTCGTAGCCCATGCTGGCCTCAAACTCACAATAATCCTCTTGCCTCAGCCTCCCAAGTGAAGGGATTACAGGCATGTGTGCTACCACGCCCAGCTCTCAATAAACTTTCATAGCATATCAGGTAACATCTGATATACTATGTTGTAAATTAGACTGGAACTTCAGTTTCTGAGCTTCCTCAAAGAAAACATTTCTTATGATGAAAAGAGACATTATAGAGCAGTGATGGCGAATCTTTTAGAGCTTTCAATAATACAAACAACCTGCTGTGGCATGTGTTCCAGTAGTTTGCCACCACTGGTAAAAAGGATTTAAATTTGCCTGCAATTAAACTTTTCCACCCGTAAAGAACAGTCTATAAGCAGAGAAAGAGAGTCAAGAGTCCTTCATTTCTATCATGATACTGTAAGAAAATAACTAAAGACAACTTTATAAGAACGCTCAGTAGGTTCTATAAAGGAAATACTAATTTGTCATTAATTTGTTCTCTAAAGTATGTACTATACAACAGCCCTCTTGTCCAGCCCACTGTATGTGCAAAGAAAACTATCTTTATCTATGTACTTGAGACTGGCCTCAAATGCATGGGGACACTCTTGCCCCAAGCTCCCACGTGGTTCATGTCTATAAGCCCAGTTACTCTGGAGGCTGAGATCAGCCTGGGCAAATTGAGATACTGTCAAAAGTATTAAAATAAGACAATCAAGTTCCATCCTAGATTTGGGAGTATTGGTTCCAGGATACTTGATAGTACTAATGAAAATAGAATTATCAAACAAATACTAAAGTACCATATTAAGTAAAAACAGTATATAAATGTTAACATTTCCTGATTTTAATTATTGTGCTAAAAAATAATTATTATTGTGCTGTGGTTATATAAGAGGGAATCTTACATAAAGATTTCTTTTTATTTTGTCTTTTTAAGACAGGGTTTCACCATGCAGTTCAAGTTGGCCTTAACCTCACTTTGTAGCCCAGGCAGGTCTTGAAGCAATTTCCGGCTTCAGCCTCCCAAATGCTACGCCACCACACCCAGCTATAAAGGCTATAAAAATTTCAAATTCAAACTGGATGTGGTGGCACAAGCCTGTAATCCCAGCATGTGGGAAGCTGAGGCAGCAGGACCATTACAGGTTTGAGAACAGCATGGACTACAAAGTGAGTTCAAGGCCAGCCTGAACTGCATAGGGAGACCCTATCTCAAAAAAAAAAAAAAAAACCTTTAAAAAAATTCAGCAAGGCAGGGGATATAGCTCAGCAGCACAAGCTGAATGGGGAAGTATGTGTTCTGTCCATGTGCCAACTTTTCACAAGGGATGTAAACATTATGTACTGGACTGGGGATAGAGCTCAGTGGCACAAGCACTTGCCTGGCAAGCTCAAGGTCCTAAATTCAATCCCTGATACAAAAAAAAAAAAAAAAAAAAAGTACTACACACATGCACTAATATAATAAGCCAAAATTTAAAGTTTTTAAAAATTTAGGAAATGTGGATAAAGGCTTCTACCACAAACTTGTGATCCTCTTGCCTCAGCCTCCTGAGTGCTGGGATTACAGATGCATGCCACCATTCGCAGCTAGTCTTACAACTTTTTGTAAATTTGAAATTATCTCAAAATAAATTTAAAAGAAAAATTACATGACTAATCTATACTTTTTGTATTTCTAGACTATTTTACTTAAAAAAAAAAGAAATTAAAAAAATGACCAATTGCTTTTTCCTCTGATTTGTGCTTTTGCTTTTTAAGACAAGCTCTTGTAGCCTAGGCTGGCCTTGAACTTGCAGTGATCCTCCTGCCTTAGCCTCCCAAATGCTGGTCTTACAGGTATGTGCCGCCATGCCTGGCTGGCTTGTGCTTTTTTTTTTTTTTTTTTGCGGTACTGGGGATCGAACTCAGGACCCTGCGCTTGCTAGACAAGCACTTATTCCACTGAGCTATATCCCCAGCCCAGGCTTGTGCTTCTGAAATGAGTTTTATTTACAAATACAAAACTCAGTTTATAGATTTACTTTGAAATGTTTTAGGGCCGGGAATATAGCTCAGCGGCA
>PVLD010013838.1:0-54413 GCA_004027595.1 Dinomys branickii | reverse complement strand
TGGATTTAGTTTCATTAGTGCTATATATCTGGAGGGTCACAGTGCTGTCCAGAGTTCTGTTGAGCATTCTGAGAAGTGGGACTCTGAAAAGGTAGAAACAAAGGCCAGAGCTGACTGTACTGCGGGTGCAGCTGGGGGAGAAGGGAGCACATTTCTTTATTGTATGTATTGATTTCACACGTTTCCTTTTCTCTGACACTTGGGGAGAGCAGTTTTTAAAATCCCCTTTTTATGATTTTTATTTGCATGTATGCTGAATGCTTTTTATTGAAGGAGTGGCTGTGTGCATTGAGATGCTTATTCATAAAGCTTTTGAGGCCAAAGATTTTATTCAATCTTGCTCTCTTTGTAAGCAAGTTTTGCACATATTGAAAATGACGGATTAGCTAGCTACAAAATTTAGAGCTATTGGTTTTAGCTATAAGAGGTAATCAGAAATGTGGAAGCAGTGATAAGAAGCCCTTAGAGTATTTTATTCTTGTATTAGCTTTTATCATCTATTGAAAAGAGTTATCAGCAATTTTTGTTATTGTTTTTGGCATATAACTAGATTAAATAATGCTGGTTATTTATTTAGGGTTATGTAAAGCCTTTGCTTTTGCTTCAATACAATATCTACTTTCAAGATTAGAAAGGTCAGTCTTGCATGTGTGAAGGCCACAGAGCCCCCATCACACTGCCTATTGATCATACGCCTTTGGACTTACTGCTCTGCTTCCTGCTCATGGCTGTGTGTGTGGAGGGAGCCAGAGCCCACATATCAAACCATGACCGTGTAGTTCAGCTTCCCCATGTCTCTCCACACCAGTCTCACCTTCAGCATTTCAAGATGCTTAAATGCAGGAGTCAGTTGTGTGTTTAATCCTCTAATTGAGCGCTTACGATGTGTCAGACTTATGTAGAACAGAGTATGGAATGATGAACAAGACAAGATCTCTAAAGAGCTTGCATTCTCCTAAACGACCATAAATAAATTAGAAAGCAATGGAATAGTGAAACATGCAAAAGAAGTGTAGGAATATTTGTCAGAAGCACGTTTAGTAACATGTTGTTAGGGGAAATATTCATTTCTATTTTGAAAAACTACTCGAAGATATTGCTTTATTTGTTCTCCAGCCAACCACAGCAGGGGAAATTGGACTCTGTGATCCTATGACATTCTTATTATGTAAGTCTTAAATGTATGTGCCACACTGTCTACTGGCAATAAAAAGAGTTTAGTAATAAGGACAAGTGATGTATACTCCTAATTATATTTAAATAGGTCCATGTATAGTGACAATAAGTAAGATAATAATGATAGTACAACACAGTGATGGTATAGAATTAATGGTATTATATTTGGTGGTTATGAAAACTAAGTATCTATTTACTTTTTTTCCAAATACCATCAACTAAGAACCATAACATGTTATTTCATATATTGGGTTTACTTTAAAGAATAACATTTTTCTATCCTGCAAGCATCATAGAAATCTAACATATAGTACATCAAGTTTTTTAATTTGTAAAATGAAATACATATCCACCTTGAGCCACAGTGAAAAAACTAGGTTATGTTAATTTATGCACATAAATGAAATGAAAATAATTAGACAATACATTTATTTTAGTACAATATTGTTATTTGCCTAGATGAGTCATGAGAAAGATGCCAGAAGGTTCTTCCGAGTGTGTAGATGCACCGCACTCTAGCTATTGTGAAATGGTAATGGGAAAAGGAATTTTCACTAAAGTACATGGCATTAGGCAATTTCTTACATGATTCAATTGCCAGCATGACCTCATTTTTACAGTAAAAGAAATTGAAGGCCTATAAAAATGGACACATGGAAGGCAGAGGCTGGGATTTAACTTCCCCACCAACTGACTATAAGTGCAGTATAGGTTGCTACAGCTCGATCTTCCTGTCACATTTGATGAACCTACATGTGACTAAAAGAAATTTCACAGGTATCCAGTTTCTAAGGAACATTTCAGGGCAAACGTTAATTTAGGTAATTTAAGCTTACCTAATGGTGTAAAAACCATTATAACATTGCTTTCAGTTACTTCATGGACTAAAGAGTCTACAAATACTGCAGAGCAAAACTGACCTTTAGTTTTATATTCTGTCACTCTACATGACATGTGTACCTTTTAATGGAGATATATAAAAACCAGTGTGTAATAAATGACAGGTAAGTGGACAAAGAAGAGAAAACAAATTTTCAAAATGTTGGCCGGTATGAAATTCAGTAATTAGGTTGAATTTTTGGTGTTTTAGATTGTAAGACAGTTACCAAGTGTTCAGGTGGTACTTTCCAAAGTTCCACGCTTTCTCTCTTCATCTTTTCATTTGCATTTACCAGTGAACCTTGAGGATTTGTGGTCATCTAATAAAGTATCTATCTAGAAAGAAACAAATTTCTGTGTAAGTATAGGAAAAGATAATAAAGGATGTAGATTCTCCTTTCTAATTTACGCTAGGTGTAGGAAATAAACTAGGTTAAACCATAGTGTTATGTAACTAAAAGAAACTCATTATAAAACCATAAGTAATAAGAGAGAATACACTATGGACAATCTATTTTGTTCCTTGTTTCAATGGGTTTAAGTGATTTTACTTTATTTTTTAAGTAGCATATTTCAGTCTTCCTGAGTTTGCAAAAGGGGAAAGTTGATGCCTTTTCATTGATCTGCATCTCTGAGAAAATCTGTAAATTGATTTTACAAATGATGCTAGTTATGTAGAAACCAAGTTTTCTAAACCCTTTGTTGCAAATCAAACACAGACATGATATTTAAAAAATCAAAGATACTTTTTGATTATAATGAAGCAAATACATTTCTTCTACTGACCTGTTTGTAAATATATTTACTGCAAGAAAACCCAATGCCATACTTTTCAAAACAAGTTTGGTTTCTAATCTTAAAAAAACTTCCCTTTCATTAAGTCATTATGTACACTTTTAAGAATTCTATATCTTATTCTGTATACTTTAGTTTTAATAACTCTGTATCTCAATGTAAAATGCATTTTGCCTTTCTTCAAATAATTTCTGGTGTTGTGAATTCACTTCTAAGGGAAAATTTTTTTGCATAGGCTATAGGCCTATCCTGACAATGAACCTAGAATACTGTACATGTATATCTCACCTACCTTTCATGTTATATTTTAATTAAAGCTTTACATGTTATATAGTAGGAATTATAATGAAAGAATAGTCAGTGTAGTTTATATTCTGTGTGCTTGCAATCTAGGCAACCCATGTGGAAGGATTTCTAATTAAATATAAGTCAATACAGAATAGTGCAGTACCTCAAACATTAAATCTGTTTTGCATACATTCTGAGAATGGTGCAGTGGTGATCATTCTGTGACAGAAAATGCTATATTTTTCTGTTTGTCTTCCCTTTACATTAACCAACACTTTCCATTTGATTCTCACATAAACTTGCTTTGTATATAGTTTTTTCCCCCTGATTTAAGAAAGCTTGTAATGGTCAGTAACTTTTTAAATGAAAATTTCGATTTCTGTTGTAAATGATTTCTAAAAAGCCAGCTTTCTTGAAGTCTGGGAGGCTGATGCAGGAGGATTACAAGTTCAAGCCCAGTCTAGGCAAGTTAGTAAGACCCTGTCTTTCAACAGAGTGAAAAAAAATCGTTAGAGATGTAGCTTGTTGCTAGGGCCTGGGTGTCAATTCCTAGTACAAACAAATTAACAACAAAAAATCCAAACAGTTTTATTTAGATCCAGTACATAAATACAATTCACTTATTAAATTGTGCATATTAATGTTTTTTAGGATATTCACAGATATTCAGGCTTATTCAAAGATATGTGCAACTATTATAGTCCATTTTAGAACATTTTTGTTACCTTAAAAAGAAATCAGGTACCCATTACATTGTGTGTCACCATTTCTCCACTTCTCTTACCTTACATAATTGCTAGTCTTTCTGTTTTCATAGACTACCCTTTTCTGGACATTTCACATGAACGGAATCATATGAGATATGGTATTTTGTGTCTGCCTTCTTGAAGTTAGGTATAATGTGTTTAGGCTTCACTCATTTTGTGGTAGGTATCAGCACTTTGTATGGCCAAATAATATTATATCATATGGATCTCTCTCTCTCTCTTTCTTTCTTTCTGTCTTTCTGTCTTTCTTTCTTTCTTTCTGTCTTTCTTTCTTTCTTTCTGTCTCTCTGTCTCTGTCTCTGTCTCTGTCTCTCTCTCTCTCTCTCTCTCTCTCTCTCTCATCTGTTGGTGGCCGTTTGGCTTGCTTCCACCCACATGTATGTGTGAGCACTTGCTCAGAATCAAAGCCTTACACATGCTCAACAAGTGCTGTACTCCTGAGCCCTTCAGCTTGTTTCCACCTTTTGGAAATTATGAGTAATACTACTATGAGCGTTGCTATGCAGATTTCGGTTTGAATGTTTGTTTTTAGCTTTCATGGGTATATATCTAGGAGTAGAATTACTGGGTCATATATTAACTGTACATTTAATTGTTTGAAGGACAATTTTCCAAAATGGTATCACTCTTGTATTCCCGCCAGTGGTGTATGTGTCTTTTATTTTCTCTTTTTGTGGACTGAATTTTCGTCCTCCCTCCCAAATTCCTATGTTGATGGGCTATCCCCAGTGAAGTAGTACTTGGAAATGGGGCCTTTGGCAGGTGGTCAGCAGGAGGTGAACTCATGAGGTGGAAACTCTCGTGATGAGATCAGTACACCTGTAGTGAGAGGCACAAAATCGCTTGTTCCCCGGGGTCATTTGTCGTACACAGTGAGAAAGCAACTGTAGAAAGTTAGGCAGAGCCTCAGCAGAAACCAAAACTGGCCTGTAAGAAACAAGATGTTTTTCAACACAGGATGGCCAAAGCCATCCAGGGGAGAAATAATTCTTTCAAAAAATGGTTCCAGAAGTGAATAACCCCTTGAAAAAAACCAAGTTGGTGCAGAATACACCACAATATAGTAAAAAAACTGTTAACAAGTGAATAAATGGTGCATTCTGTGCTATTTTGTTACAGAAGCTCAAGAGACCTAACATCCTCAATGTCTTAGTCAATACTTGTTATTAAGTGTCATGTTTATAGTTAAATCTTTTTTTTTAAATCTAATCTGTCAAATTCACATTTCCTCCAATTCCAGGAGCGGATACGTCCCCAGGCTTCACGTCCTTTAGCTTAGGTGCTGCTTTTGCGGGAGCTGTAGCTATAGCACAGCTGTCTTTCAGATGCTTGCTTAGCCTGACTTGCTTTCTTAGCAGCCCTGTTTGCTTCCTGTCATTGTGCTTTTCTGATTTCAGGTTTCTGATTCCTGTTGGCCATTACCTTAGGAAGAGACATGCCAGTGATGGTGATTTGGAATTTGTACTATTTTTTTTTCTTTTGAATTTCTTCCAAATTTCCCTGTAGTGTATTCTGTAGAGGACAGGCTGATTTAGCTGCTGCTGATTCCCTGTGGAAAGGAAGACTAGCTGTCATTCTGCATTATGAAGCTGGAAAACATTCCTATGGGTCCTGGCCTAGTGCATCCCATGGGGAGGTTAGATATTGCACTTACTAAAAGTGCACAATTCAACTTTCACCGTGGTGGCTGCAAGCAAAAAGCACTATCTGTCTTCTTGATTATAGTAATCTTAGTGGTCATGTGTAGTAGCATTGTATTTGGGTTAGCATTTTCCTTATGACTAACAGTGTTGAGAAGTTTTTCATATGCCATTGGTTTTTTTTTTTTTTTTTAATTTATTTGAAGAAATGCTCATTGGTTGACACATTTTTAAACTGGGCTCATTGTTTTATTATGTTGTAAGCATTTTTTACATATTGGGGGTAAAGAGTTGTTAGAGTCTTTTATGTATTCTGCACCAACTTCATTACTTTGTAGGTGTCTGTTTACTTGATATGGAGCTATTTTCTGAAAGACTAATTTCCCCATTGGATGGCACTCTGTTGAAAACCTGTTGAGTGGAGATGTATGGATTGATTTCTGAGCTCTTGCTTCTTTTTCATGATCTACGTCTGTCTCTGTAGGTGGCTCCACATGTTACTGATTACCATTATATGTTTGAAATTAAGAAGTTTGAGTCCTTTTACTTTGTGTTTTCCTTTTAATATTATTTTGACTATTCTGGGTCATTGATAGTCCATATAAATTTTAGAATTATTTTATCAATTTCTATACAGAATTTTCTATAATGAAAATTCTATTGAATCTATAGATGATAATTTCCATATGAACAAAGTTCATTCTTTCAAACAATGAAATGATAGATATACATTTATGTATTCTCTGAAAGCTATAAAACACATGCAAGTTTTTCATTTTTATTAAATTTTAATCTAAATATTATGTTTTGATGTTTTATTAATAGAATTGTTTTCTTAATTTGATTTTTGGAAATCACTGCAATTACATAGACATATAAGTATTTTGGGTATTGATCTGGTATCCTACAACCTTACTGACTTTTAAAATTTTGTGCTAATAGTTTTTTTAGTGGTCTTTTAATATACCAGATCATGTCACCTTTAAGTAGAGCTACTTTACTTCTTTCTTCCCAATGAAAGTGCCCTTTACCCTCTTTTATTGTCCAGTTGTGGCCAGAACCTCAAATAAAATGTTGACTCAAAGTGGCAGAGCCGATATCCTTGTGTTATTCTTGATTTTTTTTGCATTATCCTATCAGCATTAACTATGATGTTAGCTGTGAGTTTTTCATAGATTCTTTTAAAATCAGGTTGACAAAGTCCCTCCTCTTTCAGTTTGCTGTCTAATTGTGAAGAGGTTTTGGGTTTTGCTAAAGACTTTTTCTGATACTACTGAGATGACCATGTCACTTTTGTTTTTCTCTTTGAAATGATATATTCATATTCTGCATCAATGTCACATCACTGGCATAAATCCCACTTGGTCGTGGTACATAGTTCTTTTTAGATTCTACTACATTCCATTGGCTTGTATGTCTTTCTCTTTTGTGTTGTGATAAAATATACGACAGACTTGGTAATTTATAAAGAAAAGAAGTTTATTCAACTTATAGTTCCAGACACTGGAAAGCCCAACTGCATGTGGCAGGTCTCTGCTTGGCATGTCATTGGACTTTCTTGCTGTGTCATCTAATAGATGAGGGAGAGGGGCAAAGAGTTTAGGAGACTGCAAGTGAGCAAGACAACTTGCTTTTATCTCAAGCCCCCTTTCTCCTGTGCCTGACTTACTCTCGTGATAATGACACTGACCCTTCCAGGGAGGGATGTGATCACATCTTATTAGGCACCATTTCCAAACATTGTTGCATCACAGATTAATGCAACACATCAGCTTTGGGGAACCTATTCAAATCAGGACAGTATTCACAGGAGATATTGGTCTGTGTTTTTCTTATGATGACATAAGAAATGAGTCTTTGAGTCACGAACATACTGGCCTGATGGAATAAATTGTGTTTTGTGTCTTCTACTTTAGAAGACTCTGAACACTCATTATTAGTTCCCTATATATTTGGTTAAAACTCAGTGAATAAGTGGTCTCTCTGAACCTAGGCCCATCTTTGTGACTTTTTAAAATTACTACTTTAGTTGCTTCATTTGCTATATGTCTTTTCAGGTTGTCTATTTCTTTTTGAGAAAGTTCAATAGTTTGTGTCTTTCTAAGAATTTTTCTACTTCATCTAAACCAGTGCTGGTGAACCAGTGCATGTATGATATATTTTTTTCTTTTGAAGACAAAAGATATTAATATACGAGTTGTTTGGTTTTTTGGAAACTAAATTCTCAGTATTTGGGTTTAATTGCAGTGTTGGTATTTTGTGATAAATAAGTGAGTTTTGGGTTGCAATTTGGGTACTTGTCTCTAAAAGGCTCACCATCCCTGAAAGTTTTCTAATATATTGATATACTGTTGTTTACACTTTTCCTGTATGATCCCCTTTATTTCTCTAGAGTTAGTAGTAATGACACATCCTCTTCTATTTCTATTATTTTGAGTCTTTTTGTTCTTTTTGAAGGTGAACTTTGTGATTTATTCCTTAATAACAGAGTAAAAAGAAAATCAGTATCTATTTTCTCCTTTAATCATCATATCAACTCCTTTAAGAAATAACACTGTACTTTTTTATGTTATAAAGGAAAAACAAAATAAATAAAAAATTTAAAGTTTCACTCTCATTGTTAGAAAAAGATAAAGGTAGATCTTTCTTGCTAACAGTGAACCATGCTAACTGTGTCTTGTGTAGATGAAAAGGGAAATTTTAAATTGAAAATTAGGAAAACTCTTTATTCTGTTTGCGAATATACAATGTTCACTATTTTAAATATGATGATGATTTAAAACAGTGACTGTACTAGAAGGCAGCCCTACAGATGTTAACACAGTTCCACCTGAGCTGACATACAGTCCTTGCCTGGGCCATGCTGCCTTTTCTCTTTGGGTGCGTGAAGAAAGTGTGTTCCTGGGAGAGGGTTTGTGGCACTTCAAGGTGTTTTTCCTGAATAGCTAAGCCAGGGCGCGGGAATCATTGGCTGCTATAGTAAAACCTTTTCCTTGACCATCTGTGGGCCCACATGCTGAAGAAGTCAGAAATGGAAACAAGATAGTAACGAGGGTGTTGTGTAATTAATCCTACTGCACAGAGCTGAAATACATAGTGGTATAAGGACTCCGAAATGAAGGCAATCATTTCTTCTGATTTTCCACTGAATTTCTGAAATGTTTTGAAAAAAATATTTTAAACTTGATAGAGTTTGACATTTGCCTTCATATAATGCATTGGCATTTTTATGATAACAAGAAATTATTAAATGCCTATTGTGTGCTATGTATTCCACCAGAGACTTATCTTTGATTTGTGGTCTTTTTATTGTTTATTGGAATGCCCAGCTCACTTAAAAGGAATTCTTTTAATACCAAGCTTTATGTATGTATACCTCCCCTGCCTCTCATATTTCTCTTCGACCATTTACTATACAAGTATTGATTTCCAAATATCTTCCAGGTTCTCTCTTGGCAATTTGAGTTTGTGCGTCTGTGCCAAGAAAGGATTATATTTGTTTCCAATGCACATATTTTATGAGGCTATGTTCTTTTCTCAATAATTGTTTTACTAGAGTCAATAGGAGGCTGGTTAATAGCTTTTCATGTGGTAATAGAATTTTTTGAAGCAGGGAGAATGTAATCATGAAATTTAAAAATAAGCAAACAAGGGCCAAAAGGTTTAGGCTGTATATTTCCTGTAAGCACTGTGAATTTTGAAATTCAGCAGTGTGTTTTTGTATTGGGTGAGGCAGTTGCTGCAAAAATGAAATGCACAATGAAGACATAGACTTTGGTCTGAACAATGGATGGGAAATATGCCCGTGTGTGTGTGTGTGTGTGTGTGTGTGTGTGTGTGTGTGTATCTGGGTTTTGTAAGAATTTATTAAACATTTGCCTCAGCTTTCTGGTTTGTAATACCTGCCTAGTTTGTCTTATTTTTAAGTATGAGGGGTGATTATAGGAAATGAATGAATAAATTTCAGTTGTGAAATGTTAGTCTGTAAGTTTGTACCTAGTACATTGTTGATTGCAGTATTGCTCTAATGAAACTGAGATTGAGGGGTAAAGAGAGAAAAAACACATGAGTGTATATATATGCTTGTGTCATGATGGAAACAGGTAGCTGAAATTGAAGGGTGCTATTCCATACAAATAGTGCTCATGGGAGGTTCTTATTTATGAGAAGAGCTAAAGATTATAATCCACTTTAAGAGGTAACCAAATTGTAGGTAAACATTGATAAATTAATATGTTTAACTTCACTGTAATACAGATATTCTGAGAGCAATAGTTTAAAACTTTAGATTTGATTCCCTTCTTTGGAGACAAGAAAATCATGGAATGACTGAAGAGAGTATAGTCAATTATAGCTTTTGGTTCCCAAATGTTAGGATAATCATACATGCTCCTTTGCTCATATTTTATCTACTTTTCCCTGTAACTGATTAACCTTCAAATAATTTTATTCTCCATTTACTAGGTGGATTACACTTCACTGCTGGCTTGTTCTGATAATATGCTAAACATTCCAGGAAACAGTTTCTATCTGCTGTGTCACTAAGAATTGGAAGTTACACGGTTACCCCTGAAACACACTGATTGCTGCTCTCCGAGGGTGGACACAGAAATTATAGCTCAGTATTTACCAAACACGAGAAAAAGAATGTCTCCCAGCCATTGTGCTTGTCATGAGTGCTTTCAGAAGAATGTAAAAATGCCACACGCTCTCAACACTGCTCCTCTTCTACTGTGTGTGCAGACACAGAATTCACATTCTTAAAATCTTTGCACAGTTTACCAAGGAGCTCATAAGCAGTGTGTACCAAAATGTTGTAAGAAGCCAAGTTTGGGCAAATAATTCCATGATTTAGGTTGCCTCAGCCTCTTACAAAGGCAGTGTTTTCTCCCTTTTGGGCATGTGTAATTAGTTGTGCACAAATTGTTATAAGAAATTATTTCCAGTCTTGCATGGAAATAAATGTTAATAATGGCTATATAGTATGCCACTGATAGTGTGCACATTGTAGCACTTGATTCACAAAGACATTCAGAGATACTTTCACAATATGATGGGCATGTTCTCTGTACCTTACAAGTATTCGTTCATTTGTTTAATCACATAACCATCACATGATATGTTTACCATCTTTTGGGGAGTATTTTGGGGGGCTAAACCAAGGGTCTTAGCATTCAGCTACATCCCCAGCCCTTTTTCCTTTATTCACTGGGTCTTGCTAAGTAGCCCAGAGTATTTTGAACTTGCAGTCCCCTGGCCTCAGCCTCCTGCTGAGATTAGAGGCATGTGTCGCTATGCTATGCCCAATTTACCATATATTACAGGTGAATAAACTAACACCAGAAGTTATAGAAACTAATCAGATAAGTCACATACAGAAGAGCCATAAATTAAATAGGGCAAATTTCAATATCTTAACTAGTATGCTATGTTACTCTTTTAAACATTTAATCGAACTTGATTAAGTCAAGTGATGCTTACCCTGGAAAATATTTGTAATCTTTCATGACAGCAATGAGAAAATTATACAAGAGGACATACCAGTTCACACTTCTGACCATATATGGTCTATAGTGTGCCTGGTCATATGACAGTGAGGAAAAATCACATATTTGCAATTTTTCAGTTTAAATTTGCATATGCAATAAAATGCAATAAATCTGGATTTTGTTTGGATTATTGCATATACGTGGATGGATATGATAATCTTTTCATTCTTTCTGTCATTAAAATAGCTTTAAAGAGTGAGACCATCTGACTAACCTGCTTATTGAGTTTTGTAGTGGCCGGGCACTTTCTGAATATAGGCTGCATCGTGTGCATTAATACATGTCCATGTCGCCAAGTGCTTTACATGCCCCCGTAGGCACGTTGGATTTTGGAAAGTTACTTTCTTTTTTTATACATAAGTTTCCTGGTCCATAAAATGAGGCACTTATTTAATTAGTTTCTACTCTATTCTGTAATGTACAAAACTTGTTCATTCTAGTTAAGTGTAGTATTTTAATTATAATACAATAAAATGTAAGTGGACATCCTCTGTTCTCATGTCATCCTAATGTTTCTCAATTGGATAGTGAATCATTTTTCCTCTTTTCATTAGTTACTAATTTTGAGTATTGTTAATACATAAACTTTTATTCATGGAGAAAGTTGCTTTGGAAATATGTGTTTATGGTTAAGGGTATAGCTCAGTGGTAGAATACTTGTCTGACAGACACAAAGCACTGGGTTCAACCCCTGGTGTTGCGGCAAAAATCAGAAATCGGGTCAAACTCCACAGGGGATCTAAAAACTCATTCAGAACAAATGGAGTTTTAATTAATTTTAATTTAGGATTAGTTTGGACTGGTCATTGCCCCCCATTCCTGACCAGGGAATGTGGCACTTAACTGCCTTTGTTCTCATCTTATATACATTTTTGGTTTCCATGGTAATAGATTGGAATGTCTAGGCCTGGCCATAGCTGTTTACCTTGCACCATGTGACCAGGTCAGGCTCTGGCCATAATGATATATATACTTTAACAATTCAGGCAAGGAGAAGAATTCCAGGACAAATTCAGAACTGCAAAGTTAACCCTTTACAACTCCTCCAGGATGTTTCTCAAGACACATTTTGAGGCTTGTCTATCTTAAAATGTTGTGCTAAAAGTCACCGCCCATTACACTGGTACCACAAAAAGTATTAGAAATGTGCTTTTCAGTGCATGTGCTGCCAAAGTGCGCATGAAATGTGTTTTGTAAAATCATGTTTTAAAAATAATTTTATCAGCAAAGTGCTACATTTGATAAATTTGCTTAGATTTTTGTCTAGAGACTGAACTACTAGCCACCATCATCAACATATTTTAAAGTATGAGAACAATTGAAGTTGTAAAAAAAATCTGTGAGTGTAGCACTGTGGTAGAGATACCAGGCTTTAAGATAAAGCCATTTTCCTCAGAGGTTAGAATGTTCTCAGTGTTTTTCTTCCTAATCCCTTTTGATGGAACCGTTACAGATTTCATCTGTAGTTCATTTGTCCACAGTGTGTGATGCAGTCACAGTCACTTGACAGGTTATGTTTATGCCTTTGCCGTGTAGAAAACAGTAATTCTGCTATTACCTACATTGATTATCTGCACAATGGTTGTTCAACACTTTATCATGTGTTCCTTGCCAGTTGTCAATTTCAAGTTGAGTTTATTTATTTTTAATGATATGTTCCTTTAAAAATGCTTTTATAATATGATGCATCCAATTCTGCATTGAACACATATCAACAGACATAAGAAATCGCATCGGTGTTCCACTTTGTAGGTTAAATCCAATATTGACTCCATTCAATATTATGACATATGATGCTCCTGAGCTTCCTTTCCTATATCAGCAAGGAACTTGCTGTTGAGTGGAGTCATCTTAGGAACCAGCACCACCATGCATGTTTATATTATGAAAGTCACTTCAGTTTCAGAGCATTTTGCAAACACATTCAGCAAGTGGCATATATGATTTCATCCTCAAAATATAGCCTTGATACTAAATATGTCCACAATATTGCAGAACTTCTTATGGGTGTATATTACTTTTTTGATTGAAATGAATGCTTTTTTTTTGGTTAAAGCAGATATTACCAAATATCGGTGCCTTATTTTCCACCAACTGTACAATGTTAACATCTTTCCTTCCAGTATTCATTCTTTAATTCTTTTCCCACTCCAGTCAGGTCTTATTACTTGGCCCTTAGTATCTCTGATTCTTTTAATATCTTTCCACACATGTCCATTTTCTTTTAGTGTAAGCTACCTGATTTTTTTCTGTCATTGTCAGTTGTCCACATTGTTGTTGTTGGAAGTAACAGGCTTATATTTAAAAGAAAAATCATTCATTTTGCTTATTCTACCTTAAGATATGTTGTAAACTAATTTCAGTTTGATCAGGATATTCATGTTTCCTTCATGATTTTAGCCTTTTCTTAACCCATTCTTTTACTTTAAACATATGACTCTAGTCTTTCAATATGCAGTTTGATGTAGTGCATTCTTCATGAACTATATTCCTCATAAATATTTGACCATTTTCTCTTTTGAGACAGGAGAATCTTGAATCTTGAGAGGGGAGGTTAGAGGGCTGTAAGTGGTTTATGTTCTGCAGGTTGCTCCGTAATTGTTCTGTCTGTCCCTTTAGACTGCCAAGACAAATATATACATGGTGGTTGTGTTATTTATATAATTAGAAGCTGCAAATATTATTTCCCTTGGGATCAGTGATTCAAAACATGGATTTAATACCACCCTAGTGAGTTTCTAATAATTCCAAGGTAGTACAATGTTGAAAAGTCCACATGGGAGAATTTAATTCATGTTAATTTTAAATATGAATGTATGCCATAGGTATGTGTATGCAGTTTATCTCCCCTCTTTCTGTCTCCCCCTGTACTGCCCCCCATGTGCATGTTCACATGGGTGTGTGTGTGTGTGTGTGTGTGTGTGTGTGTGTGTGTATCATGTGCTTACTTTTTAGGAAAGGACTTCAGAAGTACTGTGTTAAGAAGAAGCTGGTTTGATTCAGTGCTTTATACTTAGGAAAATCTGCGAGTCTTCCTTCCAAATGGGCCACGCCAGTCCCTGTGTCAGTCCAATTTTAGTATGTGTACTGTGGAAATAAGCACAAAATTTTGGCTTTTTGTACCGATTTCCCAGAGATAAAAATGGAGAAATGAAATATACTCCTATAATCAGAATATTTTTCTTCCTTTCTGTGCAATCAGAAGTATTTAGAATAACCTGATTACAAAACTAGTGTTCTTATCTAGTATAATCATGTATTTTAGATTTTATCTTTTGTTCTAAGACTGTTTCCAAGTACAGAAACTAGAAGTGATAGGAAACCTTAGACATGTTATTTATAAAAGCCTTATATGTGCATATGTGTAACTTTGTATTTTTTTCATTGCTGTTTGAGGCACGGTGTTGCTATGTAGTTCAGGCTGAACTTGAACTCAATATGTAGCCTAGGCAGGCCTTGAACTCCCAGCAATTTTCCTGCCTCTGCCTCCCCAGTGTTGGGATTTTTTTTTAAATTTTATTTTAAAAGTATAAGAACAAAAACATATTAACAAACAGACACAAAGTAGCATAAGAATAGTACAGTCAAAACTGAGTTACAGATAAGGTGACAGGGAATCAACAATAGTTGTTGCATTACATATTGATAACTTCTAAGTGTATGTTCAGGAAAACAGATGTAGACATGCAAAATTGATCAAGCAATTAATCATCAACTATTCCTTACAATAAAGTGACCTAAGTCAGTAGTACAACTATGTTAGATATGCTGCATATACATACATACTTACTTACATACATATATAATTAGTGTTGGGATTAACAGGCATGCACCACCATGCCCAGCTAACTTTGTCTTTTCTAGAACCATCCTGTGCTTTAGAGCACATTCCCTATCTCTCCAGATCTACTTGTAGTTCTATCAGTTTCTTCTGGAAAGACTGCCATAGGCTTTAGTTTTAAAGTGTATTGGCCTGGAGTGTTGCATTGTGGGCTCCTTTCCTGGTCTCAGCCTTCCTTCCAATGAGTGTTTCTGGCTTCTGTGTTCCTACCACTTATTTTGGAGTTTGTCCTTGTGATCACACAGTTAAGTGTAGAAGTGGAGTTTTGTTCTGATGTCAGGCTTTGTCTCCTTGCCAGTCAGGTTACACAGCCAGATTTCCTTGAAGTTGCCTTGATTTCTAAGTTTAGTTATCAGGTCTCTTGAGGGAGAAGAAACTTGTAGAAAAAAAGGGATTTCATTTCTCTTTTCTTGTTTGAAAGAATTCTTCATGTTGGTTTCTTCTTTCTAAAGGCTCTAAATGTGCCAAAGTACAATGACTCAGTTCCAGCAGTTGTACCTGTTAAAACTTTTGCTACTTTTTTGAAAAAAACCTGAATGTATGCTGTCTTAGTGACTTTTCTTTCGTTGCTGAGACAAAATACCCAGCACCCCAAATTAAGGAAGGAAAGGTTTATTTAGCTGACAGTTTGTGGAGGTTTCAGTCAATAATCAGCTTGCCCCAAGGCAGGGGGTGTGACATGGTGGCAACACTTCACAGTGAGAGAAGACAGTAAAGCAACAAGAGCAAAAAGGGGGTAAGAGCCTGCCTCTTAACCTAATTTCCTTCTGTTAAAGAGTTAGTTTAAGGTGATAACTAGGGGAGTTAGAGGGATGAGTTGGGTTGATAAAGTAATTGATGGTGGGAAGGCTAGGATTTTTTTTTGTATTTTGGAAGTTTCATTTGGTTTTTGTGTTGTTTGAGGATGGAAACAGGGTTAAGGATGTAGAATAAGAGATTCGGAGGTAGAAGTAAAGATTGAGTAGGGCTATAATGGATATTAGTGTTGGGGTAATGATATTGTTTTTTACTATTTCTGCCTCGCCCTGTATATTGTAAGCAGGCTGCCCCCATCCAGGGTGGATGTAGCACTCACACCTTCTCCATGCCCTCCTCTTGCATGGGAGGCAGATGTTTACGAAGTAAAGACCCTGGCCCCCCTGCTGAGTCACTTAGTTAAACTTCCAAAGTTCTCAAGTTGATACAATGTGTGATCCACCTCTTGTCAGTTTGGCAACCAGACACATTTCTTTAAATCAGTCTCCAGATACAAAGACATGCTTATTCTTATCATTTTACAAGTTGAACATTATAACACTGATGTAACAATCCTTAAGAACCAGTATGAAGTCTACAGCAGTTCTGTGCCCCCAAGACTCATTGACATCCCTTTATGCAAAAGGCATTTAGTCCATCTCAAAAAGTTGCTAAAGTCCTAACAGTTTCAGCACTGCTGAAAAGTCAAAGTCCCAAGTCTCCCCTGAGATATAAGGCAAACTCTTAGCTGCAAGCCCCTTTACAAATCAAAAGTTAAACACAGCCAACATTGAGTGGCACAAAATAAAACATTTTCATTCCAAAAGTTACAAACAGGGAAATACAAAGGATTGGTACCAAAGCAAGTCCACAACCGAGTGGGGCTAATATTAAGTCCTGTAGTCCCATGTGCAGCATCTGAGGCAATCTGTGACCATTTACGAGCTCCAGAGAGCTTGGGTGGCACCACCCATATGGTATTTCCAGTGCTTGTAGTTCCTATGACTTCTCTCTTGGGCTGGCTTTGCTCTCCTTGCAGCTTTACTTTCCTTTTCAGCTTTACTTCTGGGGTCTCCACTGTGCCTTTGTCTCCACCTTCACAGCTTCACACACTTCCCTTTCAGGGGCACACTGCCTGGCCCCCGGGCCTTCTCAAATTGGGGTGGAAGCCTTAATCCCACAACTCTTGCATTCTGCATGAATCTAAAGCCAGCACTATGTGGATGATGCCAAAGTCTGCTGCCAGCTGGAGCAGTAGCCAGGCTTCCCTTTTTCTTGGCTGTAGAGTTCCAGGGCCTGGATTGCTGAGCACTCTGAATCCAATTCTGAGGAACAAATTTTCTTTGCTGCCATCATTCTGGAACATGGTGCTCTGTGGCTTTCTCCTCAAAGCAAAGTCTTTCTGTTTTGCAGGTTTGAGGCTGCAGAGACTGGAGACTTGCTGCTTCTTGTGATGCCCTCAGGCCATGTTTTATAGTCTCATATTCCTTCTCAGCAGTGGAGATCTCCTGAGCTCTATCTTTGTAGTTCAAAATTTTAATGCTGCTTCCTTTCTGGCCAAACTCACAACATTTTAAATCATCCTGCTGGGCTCTTTGCTCTTGATTCACCACATAAATCTGGCTAAAAGTCCCCAACAATAGCCATGTCACATCTTCGACATTCAACTCCCTCAAACTTTCTTCTGCTGAATTAATTAGTTCACTTCCCTTAATCTCAGTCTCAGGAAAAGTCTCTGGACAGGAGCAAAATGCAGACAGACTTTCTGCCAAGCCATAACACACATGGTCTGGAGTCCCGCACCCAATGCAGTCCTTCTTCTCAGCAGAAACCTCCTAAGCATGATCTTTACAGCAGGGCTTCTATCAGCCTTCTGGTCTTCTGAGCTCTGGCCAGAGTGTCCCATACAGAACAGCCTGTGGTTCCAGCTCTACTTGTTTAGGCAACATCTCCAAACCTTTCCAAGCCCTTCTCGCAAACCGTTTCCACAGGCTCTTCAACCACAGGGTCAGGCATAGTCACAGCAGTGACCCCACTGCTCTGATGTCAAATTCTTTTTCGTTACTTTTCTCTCATTGCTGAGACAAAATATCAGATACCCAGAATCAAGGAAGGAAAGATTTATTTAGCTCACAGTTCGTGGAAGTTTCAGTCTGTAATCAGCTCTCTCCAAGGCAGGGTGGCATGGAACAGGGGCAACAGTTCAAGGTGGCAGAAGACAGAAAAGCAACAAGAGCAAAAGGAGATGGGGAGAGAGCAAGCCTCTTCTCCTCCCTTATATTATGTGCAGGCTGCAAACACACACCATCTCCTTTCCTGCCTCTTTCCCAGGCTCAGAATGTTCACAAAGGACCCTGAGCCCCTCTGAGTCACTTAGTTAACCTTCTAAACTTCTCAAGTTGACACAATATATCGACCAAAACATATGCTTATGGATATGTTTTATTAATAATTATGTATGTTATTATAAGTCATTTAAACTTTTTGTAGAAGTAACAAAAAATTACCAGAAACCACAAACAAAAGGAGACAATAGTAGAGTGGAACCAGTGTATCTGACAGAAATATAGAAATATGAGTGTGGCCGAGTAGTCTGCTAATCTGTGATGTAAAAAGTTTTACTGTAAGTTTAATTGTGTTGTCCAAAAATTGTTGATGACCTAATCCTTCATGTCTGTGAAAATAACTTTCTTTGGAAAGAAGGTCTTTGCAGATGATAATATTAAGATGAAGTTATTGAGGTGGCTTTAACCTAGTTTGACTGTATCCATATGAAAATGGAAAATTTAACACAGTGTAGGGACATAGGAAGAATGCCACATAGAGAGGAAAGCTGTGTTACCTCAAACCAAGTCATTCCAAAGATAACCATTACCCACCATCCTCAAGGAGAAGAGAGACGTGGGACAGATTCTTTTGCACAAACCTCAGAAGAAAGCAAATCTCCACACACCTAGAGCTCAGACGTTTACCTTGTGGACTATGAGAAAGACATTCATTTGTATAATCTTTTTGTACTCATATGTTAGGATGGCCTTAACCAAATAATGCATTTATTTCAGTAGAAGATGACCTATACCCATTTAAGAAGCCATAGCAGCTTTTCTTTTTAGCATCAGTTTTCAACATCAGATTATTTACTCAGGGCAAAATTTTCTCATAGAAAGAATGTAAGAAAAGCCACCATGTAATTTATGACCTTTCTGGAAAGGTATACAAACAGATTTTTAAGATTATTTTTAGGCTTCTTTTTCAAGGTAAGGAATTCCTTGTTAAGTATTTTTAGACTTCTTTTTCAAATGAAGGAAGTTCTTGTTAAGTAAAATGTATATAGCAATATGGAAGATGCTTCAAAGGCAGGGATAAACATGAAAATGAATTTAGCACAGGTCAATATATATTTTTTTCCAAAAAGAAAGGAAAACAGGCTCAACAGCAAGGCGCTCTTCTTCTTTAATGATGTGCTGGTTCAAAATGCACTGACCTCCTCTCGACTTAAAAGACTGGCTCCTATCCAATGCCTGTGTACAGATGCTACTAGAGGGTTTGCTTAGCAACATACTTAATGGGCCCACAGGGAGTTTGGTTTTCCAGCGAAATGAGTTTAGAAGACCCAAATAAAAGCAAAGGTGCAGGGATTTAAAGAAAGACAATAAGGAAGCGCACCAGTAAAAGTCAATCACATATAATTAGATCGCTTTCAAAAGCACTTTTAAGGCTTTTGGCTAAATATATATTCATAAATAATTTTAGCACTCTGAATCATGTTCACTTTTTGGAAAACGTATCCAACAGAAAATCAAATTTCATTGGAAAGGTGTGCATATCCAGTGTCCTAAAACACACCTAAATGAAATAAAGAATGGGAACTATTTATATGCAAAGATGTTATTGTTTTAATAAAGTACATGGAAATTTATCTTTCCTGTGTACATGTAGGCAGATATCTGAAGAAATATTTTCAAAAATCAGAGGTGAGGATGGTTGATGGAAAAAGTGCTATTCTAACATGATAGAATTCTTACTGCATGCATCTAGTAGCTCAGAAGGCAGATCTTGGGCATTAACATAAATCATTATAGTCAACATACTTTTCTTTTTTGGTGCTTTTTCCCCCCTTGGAACTCTGAGTGGGATAATGCAATGCTCACTGAGTCTTGTTCAGAGAAAATTCTTTTGTAAGGGTGGGATAACCAAGAGGGATACTATACAATAAGCCTAAGATTTGATTTTCCCTCTGTCTTATGCTGAGTTAATATAGTCACTGAGAAATGTATTCCTGAAAACACTAAAGCTAAACTGCGACAATTCATTTGTTGTGGGGAATTTGCAATTACCTGCTTTTTGGGGGTGAACTTCTGATACTTTGAGTCAAAGCGGAGGCACAGCAGAGTTAGGATGTTCAAGTAATTTTGAGCTTAAAAGGGAGAATATCAATACATAGGGTGAAAACTCAGGTAAACCAGCAAAGTGCTGGGCAAAATAAGATGTATGGTCATTTTCAGCAGAGTAGACCAGTGCTTCATAGTGGGGAAGGGAAGCCCTACTGTTTGGGATTTTTACTCTCTGAGTGGATTCACCAGGTAAGTGGTAAGGAAAGTGTGAAGCAGACTTCGTAATCAGATGGGAGGGAGCAAAGAGTATTTAAAATTTCCCAGTACTCTACATAACAACTATGTAACAAAGGAAAGATCTAAAGGCAAATTGTGAAAAGGGCTGGTGTGGTTCATGATGTATTCAGATCAAGCCCTTGAATTAGGAAAATAGTAACATTAGTTAAGTAGAGATCAGACTGAAAGGTAGTGTCACTCAGTGATAATACCATAGCTTCATATGGGCTTGTGATAGTGTTGCATTTTTCTGTAGTGTAGTGGTTTGAATGATAGCTGTCCAAATAATATACCCATATCTCTGAACTTGTAAATACCACCTTTGAAAAGATTGAGCTCTTGAAGGGGATTATTCACTTGCGTCCTAAGAAAAATGATAAATGTCTTTATCTGAACAACTAATTTGAAGACAACGGTATGCAATATGACAACCACTGGGGAATTCCTACCATCTTCTTCAGTGAAGCTGTGTATCATTTCTAATGGTTTTTAAGGTTATTTTTATTCTCTCTACTGGTTTGATCAATCTTGCATTTTTACATCTGGTCATCTGAGCAGCTTCACTGAAGATGACAACATGTAAATACTGTTAGTTCCTATCATTTTGTTTTGAAACCCTGAATCATTTTTATTGTTTTTGTATTGTTTTGGTTTTGCTGTTATTTTTTTATTCTCTGTAAAATAAAAAAAAAAGACAGATGGGGTAAAAAAAAGACTTGCCGAAGAGAAATAGAAAGAAGAGGTGAAGAAAACATGAAGGTAGAGACAGAGGTTGGAACGATACAGCCGCAAGCCGAGAAACGCCTGGCGCCAGCAGGAGTCGGAGTGACAGGAAGGGTTTTCTGCTGGAGTCTTTAGAGGAAGTGTGGCGCTGCAGTGTTTGACTTCAGATTTCTGGCCTGCAGAGTTGTTGAGAGAATTACGTTTCTGTCATTGTCAGCCACCCCAGTTTGTTGTGGTTTATTGCAACAGCCGCAGGAAACTAACACACTAGAACTAAGATGTTCTACAATTTTCAGTGCCTGGGGGTCCTGGAAACCCCTTTTGAGAAGGAACCTCTGAATCTTAGATAGCCCTTGACTGTTAAAAGATAGCTGCCTCTTTTTTTGTTTGTTTTGTGTTTTATAATTTAACAGGATGTAATTTCATAGAATCGGAAGTATAATCAAGTTTATTTTTAAGCAGGCCTGAGTGGGAGGAATTCTAGTCTCTTAGTAACATAATTATATTTCTGGATAGGGACTTCGTAAGTGTTTAAGGACCATATTTTGGTTCTTTAGAATTCAAATCTGAAGAAGATACAGTTTGCTTTTGTTGAATTCCCCAGGTTAAACTCAGACTCTGCCATTCACTAGCTGGGCAAATTGCCTGTGTGCTATGGTTTGAATGCCCTTTCTGAAACTCACATTGAAGTTTGCTATTTTGACCATGCTGAGAAGCAAGACCTTTGTAAAATGGTGAATTCTTGCGGGTACCACTCTCATGCCTGCATCGCAGGAGTCAGATGTAAACAGGAGTTTGGACTCCCTTCTCTTGAGTTCATCCCTGCTGTGTGCTGCCTACTGTAACGTTACACAGAAAGAAGGCCCGCACTAAATACAGCTCCTTAACTTTGGGCTTCCTAGACTCCACGATCACGAACTCAATCGACTTCTGTTGATTATACTTTATTCAGTCTGTGGTATTCTGTTATAGCCTCATATCATGGACAAGGACCCTGTGGAAGCTTTAGTTTTTTATTTATAAAGTGGAGATAGTAATTCTGTGGTTGTTATGAACCTCACTATGAAGTTTAAAAGAGATAAAAAAAACACTAATTACTATTTTTTTCTTGTCAAATTATAATCAAGAGACTAAGTATTCTTAGAAATGATGAATCACACAGTCCTTGAGTTCTTGAGCCTGCTTTGTGAATGAATGTTTTACTGTATTGTACAAGAGAATTTTACTCTATTTCTACTTATGGGGCTGAGAGCAATAATTTTTTACAATGATAGCAATCTGTATTTATTGAGAATTTACTATAACCCATATAACTTTCCAGGGGCTTTGCATTTGAATGGAGGGAATCAGAGTTGCAGTTTGACATCTGGATGCTATCAGGCTTTTTCCAAAGACCGAAAGAGATTTCTCAGGATGGGAATGGGAATGTGTTTCAGTGCCGTGAAATTTGCAGGATTCACTAGGAGAAAAATGTTTGGTCCCCACAATTTAGGTCAAGAATTCATAATTCTGTTATACTGTACTGACTCTTCCTTGTTAGCAGTTGAAACAACTAAATCAAGATTTTAAAACTGAGTTTTAAAAAGACTAAATAAAAACTAATAAAGGGCACTAAAGAAATTACCAAAATAGTAAAATAACGATTACATTCAAATATAAAGGAAACAGCTGCTCGGGAGAATACAGTGTCAGTTCCTCCACATGCTAAGACTGAAAAAGCTGCATGATACATTACAGAGTATCATTCCAAAGGCCTGAAAGCTGGGTTTCAAATAGACGTCTGTACACTCACACTTACAGTGATGTTTCGTGATAGAGCTGGCCAAAATGTGGACGTCACACAAATGTCCATCGACAGATGAACAGGTGAGCAAACTGTGGTAGAGAGATATCACGGAATATCACTCAGTCTTAGAAACAGGGAGCATTCAGATATACGTTACAGTACAGGTGAAATGTGAGGACATCGTGCTAAGTAAAATATACCCATCAGAAAAGGCCTGCCATATGGTTCCACTTCTGTGAGGAACCCAGAGTCAGAATCATAGATGCAGAATATAGAGCGGGTGCCAGGAACCTAGGCAGAGAGGGAAACATGGAGTTATGGTTTAAGTGTACAGTTTCGGTTCCATAAAATTGGAGATCTCCAGAGATAGGAGGGTTGCAATGGGTTGTACAAGAATATAAACGTACTCAGTGACACTTAGCTGTGTACTTAAAGTGGTTTGTGTTGTAAATGTTAAATATTATGTGATGTACATTTTAAAATGAAATTTTATTTTTGAGACAGGGCTTCACTATTTATGTAGTTCAGGCTGGCCCTGAACTCACTATGTAGCCCATGCTGACCTTGAATTCATAGCGATCATCCTGCCTCGGCCTCTCCGGTGCTGGTATTACAGGCCTGCACCACCATGCCTGTCCCCATGTGTTGTATATTTTACCACACACACAAAAAAAGGTAGTGGAAGAAGCAGAGACTCCACCATAAGTGTAAATAATGAGATAAAATAAATTTAAATTTGCTTTCAAACAAAACGAAGATGATATGATGCCGCTCTCCAAGCTCTTTATTTGAGTCATATCTGCTTAGAACAAGGAGGGTGTTCATGAGCCCCCACTTGACTTAAATTATGCCCTTGCCTTGCCTCTCAGACCCACGCAGCAGAGGAGTTCATTAGTTTAAACGATTTGGGTCCAGTGTTCTGGATCTCAACTGTTGAGCCTTAGTATTGTGCCACCACGTGAACTGGTCCTCGTTCCACCTTGTTTAAGAATTCTACCCACCTCTCCGCCCATTCCTTATACTTTCATCTGCTCCCGATCTCTGAGCCCATGGCGGTGCCTTTCCTAGTGATCTGGTGCTTCTCACACGATGGGGCCAATCCACTAAATGACTGGCCTGGTATGCCAGATCCTTGTGTTACTCGCGAGGTGAATCCGGGATGACCTAAACCCACTCAAACAAAGACTAGAGAATTTTTAGAGGGCAGAGTATACTGGAAAAGGCAGTGAGGGCTGCTAACGGGATCATCTGGGGCTGTTAATTGGCCCCTGTCCGTTGGAGAAACAAGCCTCTCCTCTTAGGCCAGATGCCTACTGGAAGTTAGGCATCTATCCGCTCGAAAGGGCTGGGAGTGTTGTTTCCCCGAGAATTTGCATTCCCTAGACAGTTGTGTGGTCCATGAGCAACAGTTTTACGTGGCAGATTTATATCAGAAAAACATTTATCATTGTAGGTTTTGTCCTTTTTCCTGGTACTGGGGAATGAACCCTGGGCTTCTGCACTGAACTACATGCCCAGCACATTTTTATTTTTTGTTTTGAAACCAGGTGTCACTAAGCTGCAAAGTTGCCTGGCTTTCTGAGCACTGGAAGAGGGGAGTTTAGGGGTCTGTCTACCTATCATGGGTTTTGGGTTGGAAAAAACAGTTAATTTTCTTGGCAGCATTGAGTGACTTTAGGCAAACACACTAAGGGTAGGTGAGTTCTTCTAGGGATGTAGCTTTGAGCTGTTATTCATGTTTTGTTCAAGTCTCAGTGTGTGCACATTTGGAGTAGTGGTGAGCCCGAAGGTCATGGTGTGGGGAAGCTGGTTGGGGAAGTTGGTATGACTGTCACTTACAAAATCCCAGGACAGGTGCAGAACAGTTCCCAAGTCCTGAACAGGGACTTCCTGTGAGAACTCGGGTGGGTTTTCAACAGGATGGCCTAGACCTGACAGCTAGGAAAGGTCAGTATATACAGGCTGTGGAATGGGTTCAGGCTTCCACTGGGTCCTGTGCTCCTCAGTTATCCGCTTATGTGGGAACAGCTGAGCCATGACAGGGCAGCTAGTGACATATCATCAGTTGTCTTTCCTGAAGCTTTTACCATAGCTCAGTGTTGGGTTTGATGAAATAGGTTTTCTGCATCTGTGGAGAGAATTACAATTTTTTGAATCAATTATAAATTATAACTTTATCTTGGCCTTTTAATATAGTGAATGACATTTATAAATATATTTAATTGTAATCTTTTGCATTCCTAAACGTTGAACCTAGTGAAACAAATATTTTTGTGTATCACTGGGTTTGATTTTTAGTATTTTGTTCAGAGCATCTATGTTTACTTACATGACTTAGAGGGTGCATTATTTTCTGCCCTCTTTTTGTTTTCAAAATGATATTAAGGTTGTATTGGCTTCACAGAGCTAGGAAATAACCCCTCCTCTCTCCTTTACACCTTTCCTCCCATCGCTTATTGCTAGTCCCATAAACCTAGTATAGTATGCAAAGGTCTTTTAATCTTAGTCTGGTTTATTCATGGAAAAATTAAAACTCACAATTCTGCTTCCAAAACGGTTGTAGGTATATTAAAGTTTTTATTATTCTTAGAGATTGATTTTATTGAGACATTTGATTTCATGAAGGTTTTATAATTTATTACATTCTCTGGTTATCTTCTCATTTTCTTCCTTGATGTTTAGTTGAATCTTGCTTTCTAATTCTCTTGTTATAGTTCACTCTCTCTTTCTAATTCTTAGTTCTTTGTTGCCTTATAATATATAAGCAATGAGAATAAATAAGTGGACATAACCCCAAACAATTACAGTGGTAAACTGAGGCTAAATTTTACTTCCATTGGTCAAATTATGTCATAATTATGTTTCTTGAATTATAAAGCTGCTTGAAATTTCTAAAAAAAATTATGGTCAAAATATTCAGAGGAATTGTTATTCACGGGAAAAATGATTAATCCCACTAACAGACATTCAAGCGTCGTTTTAGTTTGGATCTCTCCCTCTCTCCCTCCCTCTCTCTCTCTGTCTGTCTGTCTGTCTGTCTGTCTCTCTCTCTCTAGCTCCCCAGCTCTACCCCTACCCCTACCTCTACTTCTATCTCAGTCTGGTGTAGTTTTCACCTTTCACAGGTGTGAGTTCTAAGAAATTCTTACTGACCCTCAGATTTGAGTCATGTATGTTTTGGGTAGTGTTGGAATGTTAAGTCATAGAACCTTTCATAATACAGCATATTGATGAAAAGTTTAGAAACAAACCACAGGGCTGCCGATTGCCTGCCAAAGGTACTTCGTTGGTTTCAAAAGTAATTTATGTTCTGCTTTTTGTTTAGTGAATTTAATTTCGCTGACTGAGTGCTCATTTAATTTGGAGAGTTAAAAATAATCACAGGAAAGGCTGCTGTTAAAACAAATGAAGCAGATGAAAGTTTTAAATTATAACATCACAAGCACCCGCCTGAACACAAAAGAGCCTTCTTGATAGAACCCCGCCAGTACCATTTTAAACGCCAAAGTTCCCCTAATTTTATGTGATCTATGTAATGTCTGTATATGACACTCAGTAGAGCAAGTACCTAAATATTAAGTATATGCTGGTAAAAACATCTGTATTTGATTTCTGTCTTATTTCAGTGATGGTCTAAATTTCACTGGACCCAGAAAGCATTATTTATTTATGTCTTTTGAGACAGGGTGTCACTATGCAGCTCAGGCTGGCCTTGAGCTCACTTTGTAGCCCAGGCTGGCCTCAGACTCACAGTGATTCTTCTGACTCAGTCTCCCGAGTGCTGCGATTATAAATGTATATCACCACGCCCAGCTAGAAAGCATCTTTTAGAGAAGAAAGTTTCTGTTTTCGTGTTAGGTTTTGTGTTATCCATAGGCTGAATAGAATGGAGGACTAGAACTTACGCTATAGAATAACTTCTTTATTCTTTAATTTGATGATTCAAGAAAATTGGAACAAATAGCCAAATTTGTAATCTACATTACTCAACAGAATATATATACATATATATATATATGTGTGTGGATCTTTGAGGAAATTCATACATAGTATAAATTCTCACCTGTTTATTAACAATGTCATAGAGAATTTTACAGCTCCCATGAATATGGCAGTGTCCTAAAATAACTGAGAAGCTGTCTGATTTGAAAAAGTAACATTTTGGATGGAAGTTAAATTTGCATTTTACAGCAGTTTTTCATTCTAAAATTACTCCTAGCAATTGTAAAAGGGCATAATTACTCCCAAGCTTAATTGCCACTACTTTCTGCATGAAGTGAAGTGGGTTTTGTCACTCGTGTTACGATGGATTATATTATACAATTTAAAAAGTCACCTTTATATATTGTGTGGAAACTATTATTGTTATTGGGTTTATTCTGTATGTCAAATTGTTTCCAGATATATATATATATATATATATATATATATATATATTTGTGTCTGTATTTACTTCTGTCTGTTTCTCTATAATAGTATTTTGAAGAGTTAAAGGAATACATTTCCTTTGATATATAGAAAATGGGATAATATTAAACATAATTTTATGTATCTATGCCATAATATTTTTTTAACCATAAAAGGACAAAACACAATATTCACTTTGTTAATAGAGCATAGGATCCAAGAGCACTTACATGCAAGAATACTGTGGTGAAAATTTTGAGAATTAATGCTGGTAGTAGTACCTTTTAATATTGTTATTATTGCGGCTATATTTGCCTGCTTGTGCTTTCATATAGTGGAGTAAGTGAATATGATTATGTGATAGCCAGTTGAATTCATAAAATATATTCACTGTGTAGTTGTTTTTTTCCTTTTATTAGACCTTATTGTGTGTGTGTGTGTGTGTGTGTGTGTGTTACGGGGGATTGAATTGAATCTAGGTTCTTTGCACTGAGTGACAACCTCAGCCCATTTCTTATTTTTAAGTTTGAGACAGGATTTCCCTATGTTGTTGAGTTGCCCAAGCTGAGCTTGATCTTGCTATTCTTCTGCCCCTTCCCCAGAGTGTTGGGATTATGGGCTTGTGCCATCAGCTTGGGGTTAGAATTTGTAAGTGTGTAACATAATTATTATGATTATTTTCTATATGCTGTACTAAAAGAGGGAGACAACAATGTTTGTTTGCAAACTTTTACCTTTTCTTCCTTTGTGAAATATATTCTGTCATGCAGGAAGTTAATTTTTATTAATACATGCTTCAAAGTTTTTGGCAAACCATTTTCCTCCAGGAAGTATTCTAGAAAAATTTACATTCATTAGACAGCACTGTTCAGAATCATTGCACTCTATAGCCATGTCCTGTGCTCCTTCCAGAACATATAATTCACATTATTTTTACATTCACATTATTATTTATGGAAACAGCAATTGTGTAGGTCTTATCCATGTTTCAGTATTCCATAGCATGAAAATATTTCAGTATACTGCAGGATCACTCTGGACACAGAAGGGTAGACTTGATAAAGCGTAAATTTTTTATGAATTCTATTGAGAAATGCATGAGAGGAGGAATATTTTTTTCATTACTTCCAAATAAAAATAAATGTTTTTGCATTTTCTATGGTATAGTGTTATATAAATAATTATGGAATAAATTGTTTACATGTATGAGTCTTTTTAATTGTTTCTTACTGCTATAGGGCTAACTGTAGCATGCAACTTCATATTTTATTCTATGTTTTATCTGGGGTCCTTGAGAGCAAACTTTTCAAGGCCAAGGGTACATTTTTGTAATTAGACTCTCCTAAGTGTGCATAATATTTGATATAATGATTTTGTCTTCTAAATTTAAACCATAATGTTTGATTTCAAGTATGCAGCTCTTTTAACGTCAAATGTTCTCTAGCTAGAGGAATAAATTGGCACCATATTTCTAGACATGAGTTTAGTAATCTGCATGAAAAAGAATATTAACTTTTAGGAATTTTATTTCATGCAAATAACCAGACAGGTATGCAAATATTACTGTATAAGAATTATTATATTGTATTTATTTCTAATGACAAAATGATAGAAACATTATAACTTCCAAATATATGGTGACTGACTTTTTCAAAAATTGTAGGGCATCTTGTGTAATTATTATGTAACTATTTAATGCTTTACTTTTGAACAATTCCTGTTATGTTTTGCAAAGATACTATTTAATGCTAAGTATATAAGATAAAATCACAACCATGAATCAGTTTGGCCTGGTGTCATTGTATATGAGAAAAATTTTACTGGAAACATTATAATTATCAAATCTTTATTTATTTATTTATTTATTTATTTTTTGTCTTTTTGAGACAGGGTCCCACTGTGCAGTTCAGGCTGGCCTTGAGCTCACTTTGTAACCCAGGCTGGCCTCAAACTCACAATGACCCCCTGCCTCAGCCTCCGCAGTGCTGGGATCACAGGAGTGTGCTGCATCCGGCTTTCCAATCTTTATTTTGGATATGTTATCTTTTGATGCAAGGAGAGCTTAGTATTTTTCATGTTTGGACTTCTAAATATTTTTTTCTTTTGCAACTTTTATTTTTCCCCAGTCCATGCTTACAGCACATATCAGTTACCTTCCCCCTGGGGACTTGGTACATGGGTACGACACATCTCATTTCTTTTTTCATCCCTTTCCCTTCCACTCCCTCCTCCATTGCTTTCCACTTCCCTCTCTTGGTTCCTTTCCCTTTTGCAGAAGATCTCTCTCCTTGTTTCTATTATCTGTCTTGTCCTGTCCTCTGTTTTTTCAAATATGTTTGATTTCTCATGTCCGAGAAGCCGTGCGCTACTTAAACTTGTGTATCTGATTTTACTTAACGTTATGGTCTTAATGTGCCCTCACTTTCTTACAAGTGGCTTGTTATTCCTGTTTATGGCAAAGGACTGTTCAGTTGTGTATGAATCCCACATTTTTCTTCATCTGTTAATACATACAAAGGTATTGTGAAATGTGCTGCGATCAACTTTGGCATGCAGGCATCACGGTAATATGATGTCTTTGGCTCTTTTGGGAAGGCGCCTAGAAGGGCATTAGCTGGGTCAAATAACTTTCTAGTTTTAGCTCTTTGAGGAGTCCATGCTTACTTCCATCAATGGCTGGACTAGTGTACATTCTCGGCAGCAGTATGGAAGGGTGCTTTCTCCTTGCAGCAAAATTTTGTTTAGAATAAATATTAATTACTTCTATAATCAGAGTAAATCACTGTAAGTACTATTTTAAAATGCTAAGTCCCTGGTAGGATATGCTGCCTCTACATTTCACTGTCAGTCACCAGGCATCTGAGCGGCCTTAATCCTTCCTGGTAAAAGCGAAATTCCTAGCTACTGTGGATATCTTAAAGGTTAGCCTCTTGAATTCCATTTCCTTCTGATTCTTTGCTTCTTTTTTTATTTTTCCTAAAATATTTTAGGTCTTTTGTCTCTTTCAGAGTTATGATTTCCTTACTCTAGGCCATGCCCTAGAAAGAAAGGGCCACAGAGTTTTCTGCTTTTCATGAAAAAAAAAAATAGGAATACTTAAGTCTATAAGTTTTTGTTTCTATAAATTAATTATAGCTCTACCATGGATAATTGCTACTCTTACATTTTATTTTTTACTTGTAGTTAATAGAGAAGAAAATATTGGGACATATGCGCAGACGATTTAAATACCGTCTTGGGTGCTCTCCCAGCGCTGGGACGCGCTGCCCAACGCCTACAGTTTAAGGAAGGGAAGGTTTATTTGGGCTCAGAGTTATCTGGCTCAGGCAGGGCTGCTGGCAGAGGGACCCAGGTCATGGCACGGCCGCAGGGAACAGAGAGAGCCAGAGGGATGAGAGAGGGCGATGCGCTCTTCCAGGCAAGGCTCCCAGCGACCCGCCCCCTCTGCCTCGCGCTCGGCTCTGAACCCTTCGGTGGACGCATCCACGATGGGCAAACCATGTAGCCATGATCCAGCCACCTCAGCAAAGCTCTACCTAGGAGCACATTAGATATAAACCATGACAGATATGAAATGACTGTATTTCTAAGGTTAATTATTTAAGGAGACAGGACCCAGACAAGTCCCCTCCTCACTTAATTTCAGGAAATGTGTGAAGAAGTCTGAAGGACTCACTTCTTTGCAAATAGGTGAAATTGAGCTCCTGAGGCATTAAGCATCTTGCCTGGAATCACACAGGAAATAACAGCTAACCTGTGCTTTGAGGAATGAGTCACATAATTTTCTTATGCTTATATCAATTATGGTTTGTGCAGACTTAAAATTTTAATAGTTCATCTGGTTTAGATTGATTCTCAGCAAATACATTTGGAGGAACCTTCATTATCAGCTCCGGGTGAGAAGCTGATACTAGAGTCTCTTTTCTGCCTAAAGAAACTCTTTGAAGGCACTGGAGTGAAAGCAAGACATCTAAGACAGAGGGGAGGCTCGGGGTGCCCATGTGCCCCTACCTTCTCAGCGGCTTTCCTCTCCAGGGCATCTGAGACTTCTGAGGGCGGTTGGATAGAGGGCAGTGGCTGGTAGCAGCCGAGTCACCTACCACAGGGAGTGAAAATTGAAGTGTAGGTTTCTCTGACAGCTAGAACCTAGGGATCCTAAAGACAATCAACAAGTCTTGAGAAAGACTGCAAGGCAGGCGAACTCAGTGTTTAGCTCACAGTTTCGTTCTGTAGCCTGTGCCCCCTTTTCAGTGCCTATGACGGCAGACGAGGTGAGACTCCCAGGAGGCAAGGTGGGCTCTTGTAGCTTCTTAGGACATAAACGTTATCCTTTAAAGCCACCACGAAGAAGGGTCTTCACTAACATTCTAGAAATTTTATAAAGTCTTTTCAAAGTGCTTTGCCCTTAGAGTGAGGCAAATGGGAAATACACTGGTCTCGGCTGGATGCCACGTAATCATCTGTCTGGCTGTCTTCTAATTGCCACAGAAATGCCCTATCTTCTAGTGTCACACAAAGTCTCCAACATTTCTTGTAATTATTGTCTAATAGTCATTGAAAAATTACCAGTGGTGCCCAGGAAATATGCCCAAATAACGGTAAAACAAAAGCAAAAGATCCAGATATCAGGAATGTCAAACACATTGAAAATAGTTGTGATGAAATAAAATGAAGAAAATACATGAAAATGTTGGCTCGATTACCAGAAAGCTGGAATCTTTAAAAATTGTAAAATGGAAATTCTAAAACTGTATAATAAATATTTTTAAAATTACAGTAATGCAAAGAAATGTAAGAAATAGGGGGAAGAAAATACCAAGAAGGCAAAATAAATCTTTCTTTGAAACAATGAATAAACTTGACAAATTGTGAGTGTGATAAAGGTGGCACAAAGGTACAAATTACTCATATGAGGAAGTTTTTAAAGGACAGATTCTGCAAACGAAGGAAAGTAAAACGATTTAAAATTTTTGGATTTGTTGAAAAGAAAATCATCATGTCTCTTAAATAAAATCCGTAAGTAAAATATTCCTCATTAAAAAAAAATACCATCAGTCTGAGATTTCAACACGTTCTTTGAAATATATAAAACTATTGAGGGCTAGGGTTATAGCTCAGTGGCACAGGGTCTGCCTGGCAAGCCCAAGGTCCTGAGTTTGATTCCTGGTACCCTCCCCCACCAAAAAAGATAATATTGGATTCAAGTCCAGAACACAAAATTAATTTTATTTCACTGTACTATTTAAAATAACAATTAGAAAACAAAAATGTGGAAAGATAACACAAACAGTAAATTAGCACATGCCTAGAGAAAACAACTTGTACAATCTGTGTAGACCTTTTAAAACTAAAGCAAACCTAAATACATGAAAAGATAAGTCATGTGTTCATAGGTACGTCAGCGTCAGCTTACCAACTGATTATAGAGATGATGAAGTTGCACTTAAAATTCCAGCAGGAATTTCTGGGGGAACTTGATAAACTGACTCTAAAAGGCACATGCAAATGCTAATGAACAGGAATACCAGTGCAGTCCTAGTGGAGAATAAAGCTGAAAGACTAAGGCTCCACATATGTTATTAGAGTGTGGTATTTCATTCAGTATGAAAAAGGGATCATTGAAGGGTTAAACAGTGTAGAAATAGACTCATTTATGATCATCTAACTTATGATAAAATACCACAGTGTGAGAAAATAATTCAGTGTGAGAAAAATAATGGCAATGCGTGGCATAGAATTATCTGACTCTGGGAAGACTAAAGTGTGGAATAAGGAATTCCTACTAATCCATAAAGAAAAGCTAATAAAGTGTGAGCAATACTTACGTGTGCAGTTTATAAAGACTATATTCAAATGGTAATTACTATATGAAAAGATAATCAGCAGCTTCATTAGCTATGGAAATGCAAACTAAAACCACAAGACACCACCAACACTGCTAAAATTTAAAAGTAAAGGAATTTAAAACACCAAAGGTAGAGGAGGGAGGATGTGGAACAACTAGAGCTTTGAAGGTTGTGGTTTCAGTGTAAGCTGGTATAAGCACTTCGGCAAAGCTGGCAGTCTGCTCTGACATTTTGCTGAATATCCTGTCTGACCTGGCTATCCCACCTTCGATAAATGCGGGACAAAGAAATGTATATAAATGCACTAATGACAGGATTATTTTAAATAGTCCCAAACTTGGAACCACTGAAATATCTTTGAAGAATAATTAATGGTTTGGAAATACAGAATTAATTTCTATAGTCCAATGTTAAAGGAATACGATTATTCCATCCCAAATAGCATTGGATAAAGCTCAGAGGTATCAACCAGGACCACAGACATAAAAGGAAACGCACCATGCATCTCCATTTCTATGAATGCAAAGGCAGGCAAATCTGGGGTGGTAGAGGTTAAATTTTTTTTTTTTAACCTTAGAAGAGGACTAGTGACTTTGAGTAGGGCATGAGGGAGCCAGCTTTCTGAGATGGTATACATATATAAATGTGTCCACTGCATAAAAATGTATCCAGGCTGTGATTAAAATTGATATGTTTTTCGATATTTATGTTCAACAATGAAAATTTTTTAAAGGATGTATTATTTTAGTTCAATTGAAAACATGCATGAAAACTGATGGAAAATACCATACATTATGTGAGTGTGGATATGTATATAATTATACAAATATGTGGGAGTCAGTGGTCTCTCCGTGGTCCCCGGGAGAAAACAGCGAGAGGATACAGAAAATAAAGACAAGAGATGATAGCCAGGGTCGGGTGGAGTCACCTCCTGCCTGATGAGCAAGAGGGCTGACTGCAAACAGCAAGAGCATTTATTTTATACACTCGCAAAGTAATATCATGAGAAATAATGTTACCTAGAGACTAAGACTAAGACTAAGACTAAGACTAAGACTAAGACTAAGACTAAGACTAAGATTAAGTTTAAGGTTAAGGTTAAGACTAAGGCTATAATTGTCGAAGCAGAATACCTTATTCAATACTGAGGTTGCTCGACCACCTGAGGCATTCTGGATCTGTTCCATCCTCAGACACATGACCAGCAACCAAACTCCAGCTGCTCCCAACACAAATACACTGATGTACACAGTAGGATAAGCTAAGCATCAAGTTTTCTGGTAAAACAATTCTCATGGATTACTTTGGCACTTCAAGTGGATTAGAAATGGGTTGAAACAGGTTTACTCTTAAGCTATTTCACAGTTCTAATTTATTTAGCCAGCAGAAAGAAAATGCCTACTGAGAGCATGTCTAGTACAGTTTATTTTCGAGACCTCGGTTTCCTAGTGGACAGTTGCCAGTGACATTTTTCCCATAATCACCGCCAGTCGGACCTGAGAGTTATGGCTCATCACTGCCCTTGCCCTTTTATCCTCTGGGCCTGCATCACGATCGCCAAAGTAAGGGACTTGCTTTGCATTTCACTTATGGAGGTCTTGCCAATTTGGGGGTTTCCTTTTCTTAAAACAAACTCAAAAGTAGAAAGGGCATATTGATCTTGATCTTAGGGAATTAGTCAGAATTATTACCCACATATGTACTTAGAATTTTATTGATTATCCCTAGGTCATGCCAATTAACATTCAGAATACTGAGGTGTTCTGTATTCTAATTAAAATCCCTTTTCTGTACACACTGTTTCCTGTTTTGGTCTGTCAGCAACATTCTTCTCCTTTCTGAAATAATTTGACAGTCATATAAAACTGGATTTTTTTCATGTTCCTGTTGGACCTGGGTGTTATTTTTCTTATTGTACTTAAAAAAATATAACCATCCTTGTTGATGTGATGTGCACAATTTCCTCTTGAAAAAAGTCTTAAAAATATATGCATAGTAGATAATAATGCTCATAGCTATCTGCCTACTGTTACTTATGCTTCCAGTAGACCTCTAAAAATCTAAGAAATGGTCTCTAGCCAGTCAGCACAGTATAAATCAGAAAAGATATGGGCATATGGTTTTAGAAATATCCATAAAGGTGTTTTAGAGTAGTTTAATTTCATTTTTAATCATGTTTCATCCGACAATTGAATATAACAGTGTGGTACAACAGTGCATATGCATCTTTAATTTTAATGGATGAGGAAACATGATTAAGTAATGAATGAATCATTGTTCTGTGAAATTAGTGGGGATTCTTTTCTTTTGCATAAAAAGAAAAAAAGCAGTGATACATGAGAGCCTTGTTAGTGTGAACCTGACAGAGAGTGCTCTGATGAAATGTGAAGACTATCTGCTGTGCAGTTTCTAGCCCAAAGACTTTGAATAAGTGTTAGGAAATATGAATTTCTTTCTGCTTCATCTAACCAAATTTGGTACAGTGGGTAGACAGTTAGGGAGGAAAAAGTCTCTGGTACTGAATAAGGCAGTAATTCATGGATATGTTTAGTCACTTAATGAAAAATTGATTTTTGTGGTGTCCTAGACTTTGTTTGAGTATCACAGAAAACACATAATTCTCACCAGAAAATGAGTGTACTTTTCCCTACACTTGACATATGTTTGGTAAAAGTTTATAGTCATTTTTGATTTGTAATTTTAGACATTCTTACTATATTTTTAAGAAGAGTGTGGAGAAGTAGAAATAACATGGTTCTAGAGCCCACTGATTTTTGTTATCGAATGTTGAGTTTATATGTAAACTGAATGATTTCCATTCATAGCAAGAGCATCTACTCAGGCATAGCTTAGTTTCTATTGTAAATCAAAATATGCTTTGCTAGCAGGAGAACTGTGTACCACACTTTTGCTGAATTGAGGAGCATAAGGGAAAATGTAGGAAACACAAGGCGATGTATAAGGGCAATGAGGTGGTAACATTTAAGATCAAAGAAAGGGAAATATCTGGTCTCTAAGCATTTCCGAACTTTTTAAATTAATTGTGAAACTACTTACCATGGTTTTAGTTACACACAATCAACTGTCATCCAAAGTTATTAAATGGAAAATTCCTGAAATAAACAATAGTAACTTTTATGTTTCATACTCTTTTAAATATTATGATTAAATATTGCACAGTCACAGTCAGACACTCCTGGAACATGTTAGGTGTATCACAGGTTTATGTTCAAGTAACTCTTATTTTGTTGAATAATTACCCTTAGGCCCAAGAAGTGATACTGAAAAACTCATCACACTTAGAGGAAAATTTTAAACGTACGTTAAAGAGTATAGAAGATGGTATGTTATTATACTCTGTAAGCCTCTCCCAGCTTCAGTGAATTTACCTCTTTCTTTCAAGATTATTTTAATGAACGTCCCATGCATGATAGAATTTGACTTGTAACTATTACCATCAACATCTCTGAAAAATAAGATCTCTCCACCTTAGTCATCATGCCATTCTCATACCCAGAGCTTTGATCGTAGTTCTTTAATATCAAATATATTCAAATTTTCATGATTTCCTCATAGTTGTTTTATTTGGTTTTTTTTAGGTATCTCTTTTTATTTTAAAGACAAAAATGATAGGGATTTTTTGGTTGTTGTTCTAATTAAGATGCTAAACAGGTCTTCCTGTCTCTTCTTTCTTTGTCTCTTTTTTGTCTCTGTCTCTGTCTCTCTCTAGTTATGACTTGTAGAAGAAACCCACTTAGTTGTGCTAAAGACAGTTTTCCAGAACTTTACTGACTAAATCTGTATATCGTCATTGTGCCTGTTTCTCTGTGTCCCAGAGCTCATATAAGCTGCTTGTTAGATCCTTCTAGACATTGTAAGATCTGCAATGAAAATAAATGGGATTGTCCAAATGTTGTCAATAGAACTGAGTCCTTCTCTGTCTAAATTGCTATGAAATTTGAACAAATGTCCACTGAACCTTTGGAATGCTCAGACACTCTGGCAGGTTACCTAGGTGTTTTATAGATTGATAAAATTCAAATTATACTTTCAAGTTCTTATAGTGGTGCCCTGTTTTGCAGAAGCCATATAGGCCAGATTGCTCAAGAGTCCATGTGACAATTTTCTCTATAACATCCTGACCCTAACAAAGGTAGACAGAGCAGCTCTCTGGTGAGAAACAGCTTTTCCTAAGGAGTAAAACCATCGGTGTTTATAACTCCTCCAGGCATTAGGAAGAGCCTGTGGCTAATGAAATGGCACAGTTGGCCATATGCAAGCCATGCAGAAGAGCAGGTGACCTGAAGTAATGTGCTAGGAGAGCAAAGAAAATTAGTGGGAGGATTATTAGAGTGATTTAAAGGAACATCCTTGTTTTTCTGAGAAAGTAGTAGCAGTAAGGCTTATGTTTTCCGCCATAAAATGAATATAATAGATATTCTATCTACAGACACACACACACACACACACACACACACACACACACACACACACAATGTCTAAGAATGCAAAATTATATAACAATGGAATTGTGAGAGCTTGCTAGTAAAACAGAGCACAGAAAATTTCCAAACCGTGGTTCTCCTTAGTTGGTTTTGTTTCATGTTTAAAATGCAAAACCGGTTGAATGGTGAGGTGAATTAAGGCAGAGGTCTATCAAAACTCAGAATCTGGTTGGAGGTTTGGTCCAAGTCTGTACTGTCAGGATGAGTGGTTTGTTACATGGTTTTAAAGATAATAGCAGGTAATGTACTCCTCAAAGGAGGGATGTTCTTTTGCCTGAGGAGTGAAGGGAGCGGCCGCTGAGGGAGATTTGTCAGCGCGGCAGAAGAGCCCGCGACTGATTGTTTGGGAATGAGAGTGTTCCATGTGTCTTTGAAGTGGTTTGTAGAATGAGGGATTATCTGAACATACGAAGGGAGAGTTTATTTGAAAATTCAAAATAGAGAGGATGTATCTGGTGGGTTGTATCATGTCTCTATCAAATTGCAATGAAATGATTGTATTTTGTTTGGTTTTCGTACTCATGGATGAGATTCTAAGCTTTCCTGAAAGTTACCACATGTTAAAAAAAAAAAGTGTGTCAGGGTCAAAAACAACAAAGTTATACTATAGATAAAATAAAAACAAAAATAAAATGAAATTCTGATAACATTTGTTTTTCTTACATTAATCCAGATTTACTGATGAGGTGCCAATATATCATTTCATAGGGGTATGAGCATGGTTAGTAGCTGTTTTTTGGATGCTTTTAATAGAAAATTAACCAGTTGTATGTGCTGTGTATTCCCTAAACAAAGGCTACTTTGAGCATAGAGTAACCTCTAGTTTTTCACAGATCAGAAATGACTTAGATATGTATTTAAAATTTTATTTTATTAGTTTGTGATAGTAATTACTTAAACTCACATATGTATTTATTGACTTAAATATATTGCTCTCTCCAAAGTTATATGTCGAGTTTTATACGCATCTTGAACATCAGTGTGTTTGATTACTAGAGCCATTCTTTGAATTCTTCTATGAGGTTTTAGATTATGTCTTTTATATCTAAGCTGAACTCCGGCAAGATATTGCAATTGGAAATTACATCCTAAATTATAAGAATGTATTTTAAAACATTAGGAAATTCTTTCTGAGCCCTTTATTTTTCTTCCTTGTGGCACGCATTTGTTACGTCTTCAGTATAACTACTTCTTGTATTTCTGTTAACGTGCTATTTTAGCATTTTTATTACAGTAGTTGCGTAGCGTGTGGTTAAAAATATAGATTCTGGATCCAGTCTGTCGAGATTCACATTTCAACTCCACTGCCTGCTCCACGGGTGCCCTTGGCTAGTTACCTAGTTTTTCCTCTGAGGTCAGCAACAGCACCAATCTCATAGAATAGCTCTGGAAATTCAATGAGTTGTTCTTTGTGAGTCACGTAGAACTATGTGTTTGCTCAATAAAATACATAGTTGATAATAAAGTAATATAAACATTTGGCAATAAGCACATTACACATACACCCAGAAGTAATTTCTAGAATTAATAAGGACAGGAGGAAATGAATTTGTGAACTGACCTCTATGAAGCTCAATTATAGAAACCATTGCAATTATTTTAGGTTACTATGTCTTCTTAAATAGAATTTTGTCCTAGATGAAAACCTGCATGTGCTATTTTTTAAAGCAAGCTTACAGAAAGGTGATTCATATACCAAAAATTTCAGTGTTGAAATTTGTAATTCAGTATGTTTTAGTATATTTACAGAGTTGTATATTTATTACCTCTTTGGAATTGTAGAATGATTTTGGCACCTCCCAAAGTATTCCGCAGCTTTCTGCACTCCTTCTCTATTCCTTTCTTCTCCGCTAGCCCTTACACGCAGTAAGAAATTTTTGCTTTGTGTTTCTACGGGCGTGTCATCTTCCCCATTCACTGTAATAGAATCACACAGTATTTAGCACACTGTGACTTACCTCCTAATTTCACTTGGCACAGTGTTCTTAGGCTTTCTCAGTGTTGTAGCATGTATCAGCACTTCATTTATTAGTGTTTCTTAAAAAATTCCACTGTGTACTGTCTTTCCTTCTTCTAGTTCTCATTTAAAGATGTGTTATGGGAACAGAAATGGCACACATCTACTTCTTTGAATTATAAGCTGTTAGGAAATATTTTGGGGGACCTGAAAGATATTGTACGTATTGTACTTTTTTGTGAGTATTCACATTATCACCTTTCCTACCCTTTAGATTAGTTTTATTCTTTAGCAAATAATATTTTTTCTTGGGATTCTGTCTCCTACGCCAGGGTATCTGCACTGCAGCTTTCATATTTTTCTCCATCATGGATAGGCTTTGAGTGAGGAATGGAACCAACATTTGCGTTAACAGCACATTTCCAAAGCCAGTCTTTGACAATGTTTTATGAATTCATTACTATTAGTTTATTTTAATGGACTAAGTTTTGCACATTATTACTCTGCTTCCTCAAGATTTTGCTTCACAGAACTGTGCTCTTCAATAAGAAGTGATTCATGATCCTATCAGTCCTTCAGTCCCTTTTAATATTGCTTATGGGTTTGTGATCCCCACACCCAGCATTGACACTGATACTCAGTTGTCACTCTGGGAGTGTGTGAAAGAGTTCACCCAATGACTCACCTACAGAACATGCCGTTTCTCCAGCATTCTATTTGGTAATTACTAATGCAAATGTTACAACTGAGTCATATATCAATTCCAGGAGATTCTTGTATTATCCACACAGTGGGCCCTCTGTAACTGGTTTATAATCCAAAAAGTCCATCATGGGCTTACTCAACTCAGTGTACCCTTTTGCTCAAGAAGTGTGCTAGATCTGTTTTCTCAGCACTTTATTTTTTATGAAACTTTACTCATATCAACATTTATTATTAAAATGTAGTTATTTGAAAGAAGAAATAAACAGCTTCAATTTAATGCTAATAAATTTAAAATAAACTGCAATAGGGAACTGTAGATTATTTCACTTATATCCATGGCTTAATTATATTTTCATGCTATTTGTGCTTGAAGGTGTATCTTTAGCCAGATTGCTCCTTCAAGCCTCCTGCATCTCTTTTTACACGCACTAAAGCTATCTCAAGTGGAAGCTTGTGAAAGTCTGATTTCCCTCTATTTCCTCATGGTGAATGGTGCACCCATCCATTCAGGTACCAGCCAAAGACCTGCAGTTGGTCTTTGACTTTCTCTTTCCAACCTCTTCTATGCAGTGCATTAGAACATGTACTTGGTTTTGCCATGTACGTTATTCTTAATCTCTGACTATATCCTTACTGCTGTCTGGCAGATCCAGGGCCCAGTAGTGGTTTTCTGTTTGGTCTTTTAGAATCCACCCTTCTGCTAATAGGTTCTTCCTCACAGAAGCGAGTGATTTAAAGGTGTATAACAGCTTTTTCCTTTAAAGGGGTTATAAATACACAAAGCTCAACTCAAGTGCACAACAGCTGCACAGTGAACTTGACCTTCAGCCTTTCTGGTCCTTGCTCCATAGCAGACGCTCATGGTCTCCCCCACAATGTTCATGTCAGCAAACTGCTTATTGGATGACAAACCGAATCCTTAAATTGGCCTCTCAGGACCAGACAGACTTGCCTGAGCATGTATCCACGTCTGTGTTTCTCAGATGTCGTCTAGTTCCCTGTCTTCCAGCCATACGGGCCTCACTCCTTCCTTTTCTTTTTCGCCAGTTTTTGATTTTTCCAGACTTTTTACACATGCAATGCACAGGCCTGCCCTGAAGGTTCTTCTCTTCTTTTAGCAGTAGGCTCCCTTCTCTGCTTGAAGATCCCAAGCGAAACACTGCTTTCTCGGGGGAATCCTCACGGATCCTGTAGTTCAAACAAAGTCCCTCTAAAACAGAATTCACAGTTTGCCCTCAGAATATTTGTCCTTTTGTGTTTCCGTATTTAGAGTTGATTGGTTAGTGTCTTTCTCCTTTGCAAGACTGTCAGCACTTGGTGGCCTATATTTTGCTCAACATTATTTGTCTAGTATTAGCATCTAGTGCTGAATATTTGTGTAGTAAATGCTCAAGAGGCCTGGTTTGCCTTTGAGAGATATTTCTTTCAGTGTAATCCGTTTAGTTGTTTGCCGTTTCTTTATATGATCACTCCCCCACAACTTCCACCTTTTGAGAGTTTGTTATAGTTTCCTCTGGCAATTCTCAAAAAGCAGCAGTGAGTCTTTAGAATGGTAAGAAAAAGTAAAACGAAGTGAAAAACGGGGAAGCACAGGAAAGGTCTGATCCCTGAGCTCCCGTGGTAGACACATATTTGAGCTGCTCTACCAGTTCGTACAAGATCAAGCTCTCTGTGGGAGAACAAACTCTACCAGGACATGCAAACCCCAGTTTGTATGAATTTGCACTCTATACTCCACAAGCGAAGAAACTGTGAGCTGTCTTGCTCACTGCTGAATCCTCCGAAGTTTCTGCTTTACCTGACAGATAGGTATGGAATAGACATTGGCTAACATGAAACGTATGCAGAATGTGAGTGCATTCTGTATCAAATTAGCAGTAATGCGGGAAAAGGAATGAATAATGGTTCAGGAGACTCTGTTACCTTACGTCCCTAGTGTCAAAGCATTGGCAGGCATGAAATATTTTTTGTGCTCCTAGTGTTGGCTCTCATGGCTTTCATCACCCCATGATCTTTTTGCTTTGGAGGTATCTTTGGAGGTATCTTTGTAGGTACATCATCTTATAATAGGGAGATTTTGTTAGATCAGTCACTGAAAGCTGTCCCTGAAGTCGCACTACATTCATTGTGTCACAAATAACAATTTCTTTAAAGTTTAACAAAACAAGGTAAGGTGAAGAATAATGGGAATTTTTTTTAAAGCTTTGATTACATCAGTTTATAGTTTTGAATACTTTGAATATATAGTATCTGAGTGATTTCCCTTACTATTGTTATGGTTTAAAATGAGAATTAGTGTCCCGCAGTGTACCAGTGACATCCTGAATCTCACATTGCTCAAGGCGAAAAGTTCACTCATTGACTGTGGCTTAATTTTACTTTCTGTGCCTTCCCACTGTGGGAGGCATCTTCATTAGAGGTATGCATCTCTTGGCTTAAGTAAGAATTGTCTATAAAAAAATTCATTGATTTCATTTGGAATCAGAACAAATTAGCAAGCAAAGGAAAATGAAATAAATATTTGTAAAATGACCTAGGTGATTTTTTTTTTTTGGTAAAATATGGAAGGGGTGGGATTTTCTATTTTCTTTATTTAAAAAAATCCAAAAAAAATTGGCTTTTCATCAGGAGTATCTTCTCAGTATTTTACAGTTAACTTGTATTATCATGGGTTTATTCCTGCAAATTTTAACCCATTGCTTGGTTATAAGGAGAAGGTTAGGGGAAGAGTCCTCCAAGATATATCAAAACAGTAAATTACTTCATAAAAACAGTTATATAGTATCTTAATTATGCAATCTGTCATCTCTTTGAGATCCATTCTTTTGTGTGCTTCTCATTTGTGAAATAACATGGCAATTTCTGATGATGGATATTTTTAGTTTTCTACTGACATGTTCATTTATTCCCATTATATTTGTGAATGTTTTTTTCTTGATTTCAAAACAAACATAGAAATTCTAAACAGTGATTGGAGTTCACCAAAAAGATAGGACATATGCCACTTTGGCTACTGAATTAAATAAATTGCGCGTGTGTGTGTGTGTGTGTGTGTGTGTGTGTGTGTGTGTATGTCTTACACTTTAAAAGAGTAGGCAACTCTACAGTTTAGGTACTGATACTGGACATATTATGTTCAGAAGCTTTCTGTCCATAGAACAAAGACATCACAGTCTAAAAATGAAATGAGAGTGATGAACTTCAATGACAACAATAAAAGTTTGGGGTCCAGGAGAGTTGTTCATTTAATTGAGGGCACTACCTTCTCTGCTCAGGTATAGGACATTTTTCCACTTTAAACCATTAAGGGAGAAGGGCTTTATATTTTAAATTGGAAGCTAATAAATGCTCTTTTTCTCATTAACACGCATGACCTCTATGATTTATGCTCTCATGCGCACTGGCCCAGTTTCTCAGTTTCTGTTAATGATGTTGAGAACCTCTGCTTAACATGAATTATTTCCTTACCAATTCCCTGTAAATTCACAATAGATGTTAAGTGTAATGAACTGCCTGTCTTGTTCAGAAAAGAAAAATATCAAAATGAATCCAGCCTGTTGTACTTTTCTGATGTTTTTCACCATATGTATAACTTGCTTCCATATCTGGGAATTATGCAGGCAGGCAGCTTTGCCATGCTTCTCATGGTAGTGATAATGCACGTGCTTCTTATTTTAAATAAGCCATTTGCTGTTCAAATAACAATTAGTAGGACTGAAATGAGAAAGACAGATGAAGGATAACTGATAATTAGGTTTAGAGGACTCTGTCCTATTTTATGGTCTTAATTTATGGTACATTACATATTTCAATATAGTTTTGCTTTCCTTGACACAGATGAGTAGCAAATTTGAATTTAAGTCCAAATTCATATTAAAGCACTAGAAAATGATAATAAATAGATTTAAAATCCTGGAATTTGTATTTTTAATGAATTAAGTTAATAATTAGTTTATTTTAAATTAATGAATAAGAGACTAGGGGAAAGAGGTTACCTAGCACTGCACCTCAGTACAAGCTGATGTTATAGTCAGTAGTTAAAAAACTTGATTTGATATGACTTAGGATTCTAATTACTGTGGTAACTATACAGATGTTTATAGTAGTAACCATGATTGTGATCAATCAAGGGGTGATAATTTTAGCAGCTGATAAGACCACTTCATAACTGGGCAAATGAATAAGATAGATTTTCATAAATTCATAGAATTATAGAATAGTAGTGGCGATGAGATCATCCAATTGGATCCTTACTAATGTAAGAGAGCAAACTAAGTCTTAACAATATATATATATATATATATATATATATATATATATATATATATTCATATGTTTTACCAGTTTACTGAGATTTGAGTTTTCTTAATTCTTGCCTTATTGACCTCACTTTCTCTTTCTTTATTCTTAACAGACTATGTTTTTTCTTAAATCAATAATTTCCCCAAAAGAATAGATGGTAAGTTTCTGGCGTGGGTAGGATTGTCTTAGTTATTCATGAGCCCCTGAGGTTATGCTGATAGGATGACTTCTGATGGCTCCTGGACAGCATCAGATGATCACTGGTGGTGGTGGAAAGACCAACTATGTGAACAAAACTGTGAAATGAGTGATACCAGTCCAACCTCCCAACATCTGAGAGGAAACAGAGCTTGAGAATAAGTCCAATCACATGACCAAAACTCTGGTTAAAACCTTGGACATTCAAGTTCAGAGAAGCTGGCTGGTTAGGGCACACAGTAATATGCTGCAGGGGGGACACACTTTGAGTTGCTTGGAAAAGGTATAGAAGCTCTGTATTCAGGATTGTTGCAGAGCTTACCCTTTATGTCTTTAGTTGGTTTTGATGGTAGTCTTGATAATATTTAGTCACAAGTGTAACTTTTTTTTTGTTCCAAGTATCATTTTAATGAGTTATCAAATCTGAAGATGGGTCATTAGAACCCCCAGATTTGTAACCATTTTGCTAAGAATAGCATATCTTTCGGCTGTCTTCTGAAGCAAGGTCACTTTGTGGAATACTGAGCCCATAATCTGTGCAGGCTGCAGTAACTTAGCATTAGAACTGAAATGTAATGCATTGCAGAATGTTAATTTGCTGTTGGTGTCAGAATAGAAGCATTGGCATGTATATCCAGTGTATTTCCACTGTACTCTGTGGCATTGTGGGCATAGAGACCCTGGCTTACTGTGAGTCCAGTTGGCTTTGAATTGTTTGTAGGGCAGTCACTTGAAATGCCTATTTTTCTCCTTATAGATGGCACCTTGCTTTCTCTGGTAGGAACTTGTGGTCCCAAACAGGAACTATAAAATCTATAAATTCTAAGAATATTTTCTGTGCTTCAGTAGGTTTCCCTCATTTTTCCACTGCTTATAACAAGGCTGAGTGATTTATTCTTGCTACTCAAACTGTACTTCTGAGGCCAAAATCACTGGTATCACCCAGGGACTTTTTAAAATAAAGACTTAATCATAATCTGTATTTTAGTAAACTCCCAAGTGATCCCCATGCATATTAATGCATGAGAAAATGTATTCTAAAATTTGGAGATGCTGAGACAGATTTATTAAACAAATCAAATCTTTCATTTCAAAATCTAAAGATGAAAATTCTGGTTTACTTTTTGGTCTGATTTTCCTTGAAAACTGAACCCCATGTGTTATGGATAAATTCTACCCACTGTAATGTTACTCTGTGTGTTACATGGCTTTTGATATTTGTTACCCTTGTTAATGCTTTAATATTTTCCAAATGTTTTAAAAATTGATCTTAGTTCATGGTTCACTGTAGTCAATTGAACAAATGCATTTATGACTCTCCTTGAAATGCCATTAAAATATCCATGAGGAATTAAATAAAGCTTCATGTGCCCACAGTGATAAAGAGTATGGGAAGCATTTATAGTAGACCAGAGATGTTTAGAGAATTAGTGTTGTAGAGAGTTTGGGAATTAATTGTAAGCACGTGGGACATTAAACAAGTGAAAATAAGGAAAACAAGGAAGAGATTATCTGTAATAAATACAGAATTGTATGAAAATGAAATGTAATTGTAGCATGACATATGGCTGAGCTCTGAATACTGATAATGAAGTATATATGAATGATGACTTAGTGACAAGTTTTGATGAAATTGTATTTTGAGGAATTATGGGAAAGGAAAATGTGGAGGAGCTTAAGGGAACTAAGTTTTTATTCCTTCTAGTATTATTTTTTAATAAATAAATACAACTTTAAAATAACTAATAATACAGATAAGAAATGTGGTAGTTATATCAGAAAATGATTGTGATTCTATTTTTCTTCTGTCTCCTTTGCTGTCCCCACTTCCAGAATACTTGGATATTGGTCACATTACGATAGAGACCATTGCTTTATATCTGAGAGTTCTGATTCTACCACCAGTAACCAATTTAAAAGTGAATATTAATATATGTTTCTTATGTAATTTCATTGTCCAAGTTCTATACTAGATTGCAGGGATATTTTCCTCTGTTATAAGCAGAGTAGACAAGAAGAGACTGCTCCTAGCAGTCCGGTGGAGGTATTAATTTTGGTTTGCTGTGTCTCTTAGCCATTTACTCAAGTAGCTTCAGAATTACCCTGTTTTTGAGGAAGAATAAGTCAATTTTTCTCCTCAAGTGCCTACGCAGCCTTAATAACCTGGAGAACGGTATAGAATTGCACAAATAATTCCTTTAGTTTAGGCAGATGGAAATGTTTTCAATTCTCTCACCCTGTGGCCTTATGAGAACTTTAGATATTTCCAAAATTGCAAAAAGCCATCTGTCCAAAATGGTTTGTTCCTGTAAACTTATTTAACTCTGCCTGCTTCTATTTCTTAGCTTCTTGTGGTTTGTGCCACAGGTTTTTTGCCACGCTTGTTTAGTAGCTAATGTTTTAGCAAATGAAGGACGGTGTATTGAAAAGTACACAGCTACTACTTCGAGTTGCGTTCAAGTTTCAGAACCACTGACTTACCTGGGCGCCAGAACATCCGGTCTTCTCCAGAATGTCCACATTAGCCAGGTCCTTGCTACTTCATCTTGTCGCTCTCTTTGCCAAGCAGTGCTTTTACGGGGCACGAGAGACCAGGTGAGAATAAACACAGCCAACCTTTAACGGGGGAAATAACCAAGATTTCAAACAGACGGGAGGCTTTGTCCTCCCAGATCCCTTCAGTCTGTCTGTCTGTCTCTGTCAACCCAGCTGTAACTTTCTGTTACTTTCCCTACTTGCCTTGCAATCTCACCTCTTTTAGGTTGGTTTCCCCTTCTTCCCTCTGCCTTTCTCTCCCTTTCTTCTTCTCCACTCCTATTCACTGAGCTCCAAGAATGTGCCATAAGTTAGGAGCTGCATTGTGACTGTAACTGCAGTTTAGTAGACGAGACAAGGGAAGGTTCACAGTAACTATAGAAATAAAATTAGAACTTCGGTTTTTGAAGTAGTGATGCCAACACATAGACAATCTTGCCAGAGAAAGAATTATCCTAGTTTCTCCTTTTGCTAGGAAATTATGAGAGGATCCAAGTTTCTAGCAGGCAAAATGTATCTTCATTGATGTTCTCTTTTTCTAGTATAGAATAGGATTTTATTTCAGAGGAAAAAAATTTTTTAACTGGAGGAAATGGAGATTTTATTGCTATTTTTATATAGTTAATAGGCACTATTGAGTGTGTTTTGTTACCCAAAAAATCAACTTTATATTTGGGAGAAATGATTAATTTGCATATCAGGATTAGTTTAAATACCAGTGTCTGGAATTTTATCAAAATTTGTAAGCTACTATTAAATTGCTAGAGCATTTCTTATCTCTCTTCTTCCTCATAGTTAGTGCAATCATAATTACTTCCCTAAATTCTCAGAGAGAAGATGCACATCTGATCCATCTTTGCATACTCACCTTTGCAAAGCTCTTAACAGTTTAGTTTCTTAGTAAATACTAAGTGAACAAAGAACTATCAACATAGTTCAACATAGTGCAGTCTGGCCATTTTACTTGTTCATAAAATCCTTAGGATTTTTGTCTCTGGGTAATAATGCTAATGAGTATCTCAGAACACCAAGATAGTGTGTTTAGTTCTTTTATTAGCTGTATTCCAAATATTTTTCTTCACTATAAAACATAAATAGGGCAAAAGTTAAAATTCCTTTGTATTGGTGAAATACTAGTGAGCAAATGGACATCACATTAATTTGTTCATTTATTCTCACAATTGCCAATACAAATTTTGAAATGAAGAGATCAATAGAGAAGATTGAAAAAATCATGTCAAAGCCTGGCATGGTGGCGCACATCTGTAATCCCAGCAGTGGGGAGACTGAGGCAGTAGGACCACCGTGAGGTCAAGGCGAGCCTGGGCTATGTAGTGAGTTCATAGCTAGCCTGAACTGTGTTGTGGGATCCTGTCTCAAAACAAAAGAAATTATGTCAAGTATAAAACATTTAGCAGTGTGACATGTTCTGCCGTTCTTGTAGTCTTTGAGTACATCATAACGTTCACTATTTGTCTTTTCTAGAAAATAGATACAGGCCATTGTCTTCTTCCTTTAAAAGTTTTACAAGTAAGTTGTATCACCTGGAGATACAAAAAGCAGGATATTTCATTCAAATGACTAATATCTGGGATTCTTTATTGGCAAAACAAATAACTATACTTTTAAATTCATGAGAACCCGAGTGTAACTTCAGCTGAGTTAAAATAAAAAAAATCGCAGCATACATTTGTAAAACATTATCTCTAAAATGTTTCAGCTGTGCATTCCTTGTTCTTCCAGGACTATGATGATTTATGGAGAGTCACTTTGCAAGGTTTTATCTATAAGTTACACCTAACATAGGACAAGGGATACCATTTGTTTGTCGCTGTATGGCTATTAAATTTTAAAATGGGTTAAGCAGTTATGTAAGAAACAGTGAATTATACTACCCATCTAATAAAAAAGTAGCTATCACAACTAAAGTAAAAGGCACACTGTTTCCTTCACACTTTGATCCTGTGGCCCCAGGAGTTAATGTAGGGCATGAAATGTCAGTGCTGGAGGGATGCCAAGTCTCTGGAAGGAGTGAGTGCCTGTGGTTATTTTCTTTATGAGACGGTCACCCTACTTGTGCTAGTGCTGAAGAGACAAAAGCAGCAGAAACCTTTAGCTAAAGGGTATCTTGTTTCTTCCAGTAGAACAAAAGCATTGAGATGACTCTAGGCAATACAACATTATCCGCATTTGCTAACTGTATTGAAAAGAATGAACAGAACGCCTTTTTTGTATTTTGAAGTGGGTTCATACAAAGGTGCAGGGAATGTATGTGTTTTCTAACTGAGAGAGGTTTTTAAAAGTGTACTTCCTTAACTCGCTCATACCAAAATGCTCACCAAAGTACACTACCTCTGTTCCTCTTAGGCAAAGTTGTTGGGATGCCTTTAGTTTTACAGACTTGAGCTGCTTATGATGCTAGGTCTTTATCATTTGGAATGCTGTGTTTGTAATTTGATATTTTTACCATCATTTGCTGAGCTTGTTGGCTTATCAAGCTTGATTACATTTTCCTTTTTTTTTTTACTTCAAACAACATGATCTAAAAGTATGAAACAAAAAAGCCCGGTTGCTGTGTATGTGAGGCAGTGTAACTATACTTTGTGTAAGTTTCATTTTGCATGATAGAACATCCTGAGTCTGGCTTAACAACTTCTATGTGAAATGGTGAAATGAATCATCAGCAAGGACATAAATACTGATTTTAAAATTCTCTACTTTAAACAGAAGAGACCATTTTTTAAAGGGATCTCAATGGTTCTTTCACATGTTAATTCATATAAATTAAATATAGAATGAATCTTGAAAATTAATTTTACTATGTTTTAATTATACCACTGTAATATCAAAGAACCGAAGTGGGAGAAGTTTACCACTACTACACCAACCCCTTTTCCACTGGAATGTGAATTGATCCTTAATACCTTTGTAATATTCCAATTTGTTTATATATATATATATATATATATACACACACACACACACACACATATATATAAAACATTCTAGATTTATGTATGTCTGCCTGCTTACAATTTAACTATGTCCCCTAGGAAGACATGCAGTAATTTACCCTTATCTATGATTTTACTTTTTGTGATTTTGTGAACTATCAACATAGTGAAATGTAACTCAAAACTATTGAATTGAAATATTCTAGGAATAAAGAATTTGCATACTTCAAGTAACCACTTTTCACTGTATATCATTATAAATATTCTATTTCAATATGTTGTTATTAATCTCTTACTGTGCCTAAAATATAAATTAATCTTTAGCATATGTATGCATGGTAAAATCTTTTATCTGTGGTTTTGCTCTCCATGGTTTTGTTTTCTCCTGGTGAACTATAACCCAAAGCCATTAAGCTGAAAATTCTAGGAATAAGTAATTCATAAATTTTTAATTGTGTGTTCTTCTGCACCATGTGCAAAGGTCTGGTAGTGCTCTGTTCATTCTACCGAGTACATGAATCATCCTGATAGAGTATCTGTGCTACAGACACTACCCTTCCCGTACTGTCCTAGCATCACAGCACTTGTGGTAAAATAATCCTCGTGAAGGAGTCTAACAGGAAGATACAATGCTTACGTCATTTACCTTACGTCAGCTCATCATATAAATATTGTTTCATCACATTATTATAAGAGAGAAGCGGAATATAATACAATATTTTAGAGGCCAGAGAAAGCATATTTACATAATTTAATATATTTTTATAATTGTACTATTTCGTTGTTAGCTATTATTGTTAATGTTTTGCTGTACCTGATTTATGAGCTAAATTTTTTCATGTATATGTTTTATAATAAATAAATGGGGCCCATTAGAAAGGGTTTGATACTGTCTGTGGTGTCACGCATCCCTAGATGTCTTGGAACATATTTCTGAGGGGGGCTGTTATACACGACTTCTCCCTTTAAATGCAACACAGGAAAGCATTACTGATTTGATAATTTAAAAGTGACATATAATATAAGCAAAATGACATTTTGAGGGTTCATGATACTGTATTTTAAGACAGATGCATTTTTAGACAGGAACTTAAATGACTTGAATGATGTTCAAGAAGAGTGATATGGATTACTTTAAGGGCATTGGTTTCTTTATTGTGATTCAAATAAAGGAATAGCTGGTATGATCACAACTCATATGACTATATACAAATAGCCTATCAACAAAGATTAATTCATTTGCTCTTTAAAATAGAAATAATGAGGGAAGAAACAAGTCTCTCAGAATAACTTGAGAGGAGGAAAATTTGTTTAGTCCTGGAGGTCTGAAGAAATGTGAAGACATCTACAGGACTGAGCTAGAAGAGGGTGGCCGTGTCTGCTGGTCTTGTCCCTGGGACATGGGGGCTGGCTGGAGAAGGACAGGATGAAGACTGATGTCTTTCATTCTGAGAGCGAAGTCTTTGATGTAAACCTCCTTAAGGTATGGGCAGGTTTCATTTAGATTAGGAAGCAGAGACAAAAGTATACATTTTGTCAAAGGCAGAATGGCAAGATTTTCTAAGAGCATAAATGAAAGACAGAATACAAGGCCTTCTTTCCTGTACTTAATTTTATATAATCACATGTTACTTTGGTAATAACATTAAGATAAACTGATATCAAAATTAGTTTCCATTATGAAGTAATGTATTTGTCTTAGTTGCTTTCTTGTCTCTGAGCCACAAGGCCCAGCACTCCCAACTGAAAGAACAGGCTTATTTTGTCCCATGGTTACAGTTTGTAGCTGGTTCACTCCAGCGCAGGAATGGCGTGGCAGCGTGGCATTGTGGAAGGGGCATAGCTGCCACCTCATCGTGGCCGGCGGTTAAAGAAGGGAGGAGCCAGGGAAAGAGATGCACCTTCCAGGTGCGACCTGTGTAGCCTTCCCTAAGCAGCCTCTGCCTCCTCCCTGTGGCACCCCCATCACCCGGTCTCCTGCCACAAGCTCAGCCTTTGAGTGCATGAGGCTGAGGGATAAGTTTTAAAAGAATAACATAACCTTGGTGCGGGGATATAGCTTTGTGACAAAGCAGCTGCATGGCAAGTATGAGGTCCTGAGTTTGATTTCTGGCTCAAATAAAAAAAGAATTAATATAAACTTAGTGAGTTTTTAAATTAGTCCATGTTTTCAGTATACGCATTACATAATCTTCTTGGGGAGTGGGTACCTGTGTATAATACATATTCCTCTTTTTAAAAATCCTCTCCCTCATCCCTGACCCCTTCCTCCCTCCTCTAATCCCTCTCACCCCCATTTTTTTCTTATTGATATTATTAATCTGCTCATGTGTATGGCATGTAATGTTTACATGACATTGATGCTATCAAGTTCCTGTACATGGCATATATCCCAATTGGGTGCATAATAGATGATAATTTTAAATACTATTTGAAGAAAGTGATACCTATGTGATACAGGTATGTTTGGTGTTATAAAAAAATATAGTCCAGAGAAATGAGATGTGCTACTTTTTCCTGGTTTTCCTGGATCTATTTGCACACTTTCATATTTGTTAAAGTCTATGTAACACATTTATGAAATTTTGGACAGATAAATACAATTGGCATTGGAAGTAGAACTTAGGCAAATTTAAATTTGAAGACACAGTCTACAATTTTATGGTGTATTTGGATTTTTATATGAAAAGTATGAAGAAGGATGTGGCTTAGTGGTAGAGCACTTGCATACCATGCACCAGGACATGGGGCCAATCTCTGGCACAAAAAATACTCAAACCAAACCAAAACACCTGGCAAAATTACCCAGAATCCCTAGGATCTCTTTTACTTGCTTACAAATACTGGACGACAGAGGTACAGAGTGTGTGTGTGTGTATACGCCGTGTGTGATTGCAGATTGTGTTGTAATTGAGGGACTGTGTCATGATCAGACCCTTTTAAATATTGTGTACCCCAGGTATGTGTAAATTGTCTCTATACTTTTCATAATTATATTACCCTGCCATGTTCATTTTTTAATATGTAGCTTTTCACTATAAGTTTAGTAATGTCAGAAGATGTTTTCCACAGTCAATCTTGAATCTTTAGTACCTACTGTCATGTCTCACACACAGCAGCTCCTAATAGTGAATGAATAAAATGTGTATTTGTCTCCTTGCTTCAAACTTTGCTGCTTCTGTTTTCCAAATATCACCCCTTGAAGAAGGCCTCCCATACAAATGAGTCATTAAAACAACAAAGCCTCATAGGGGGCCAGGATTTAGCTCAGTGGCACAGTGGCTTCGTGGCAAGTGTAAGGTCATGAGTTCCATTTCTGGTACAAAAAAAAAAAATAAAACAGTGTAGTGGGAGCACATCATTTGGAATGGGAATATTGCTTAGCATAGCAGCTTTCAAATATTTTCAAGTAAAAGCTAATGCTTTTGGATAACAAAGAACTTCTGCGGACATAAAGTTATCTCTTCATGCCAATTTAATATCAGGAAATATCCCTAACTTATGACTGTGGTTTTTATTTTGTTTTGTGTTGTGTTGTGTTGTGTTGTGTTGTTGAGTGCTAGGACCCAGGAGCTTGCATATGATAGGCAAATGCTCTACTACTGAGCTATATCTCTGGTCCCAAAATATGTGTTTGTTTTTAAGAACCACCTTTTTTCTTCTCCTGGCAAGTATGGATGAACAACTTAGCATATAGGGACACCTGTAGGTTTTAATCACATAGTATCTGAAGATATTTTTATTTTACTGTTGTTTTCCCATTTGTGAATAAATAATCCATATCCTCTATATTAAATAATTTGGTTCACTAGGACGACAGTGTTCACAAACTAGATCTGAGTACTGAAGGTTTGCAGTGAATTATAAGACAGCTGCCAAAGGCACACTGTATCAGAGCATCATGATTTGTGATCTGTTGGGGGGAAGGTACTCTAGTGTTCTGGAGTTCCAGCGTCTGCAGCACCAGTGCTCTCCGAATAGGGTTGGTGCCAATGGGTTGAAAGGGAGTGTTTGTTCTCAACTTTAGTCTTTATTCAGGCTGTACCTTCTAACATCAGGTTATATGCATGATAAATGTAATATAGGAGTTGTGAAGCAGATTTTGAAAATAATTTACCATCCTGTGTTTTTCTGTAATGAAATTGATGTAACTTTATACAGTGGTACCTCAGTTCATGAACTTGTTCTATGATTTTGGAAAAGATGGTCACTTTT
>PVLD010013837.1:0-54428 GCA_004027595.1 Dinomys branickii | reverse complement strand
GTTTTGAGACTGCGTTTTGTTCCTCTGTTTTCCCATTTTTGGGTATCAGATTCAAAATGTGGAGCTATAAATTCCACAGACAGTTCAGCAGGCAAAGGTCTGCTGCAGAGGCTGCTCCAATGGTTACTTCTCTTTGGGAGAATGTCCCTTAAGCTGTCTGCTGAGATTTCTGCTTCTACTCCCTACCCCAAGACCTGGCTGGGGCGAATAAACAGCTCGCCATCCCAGGATTCTTGCAGATAGGCCACTCAGGTGTTCCTCCCTGGGTGGAGCTCCTTCCCCCCTCACAAAACCCGTTGGGGCGCCTGAGTAGGTCTTCCCACTCTGGAGATCCCGCAGTCCTTGAAGCTGCTTTGATGTCTCTCGCTGGGCTGAGCTTCTTTCCGATTCAGGAAAAACTGTTTAGAGCGCGCACTTAACTCACCCTGTGATCGTGCAGACAGGAGTGCCGTTCAGATGTTTTTCCCTGGATGGAGATTTTCCCCGACTCAGAAATCCCGCTGGCCAGTTGCTGTTGCTCCAGTTCCCGCAGCGCTGGCTGCAGGGGTGGGGTTCTGAGCGGGATCCCGGAGCTCTGCCTGGTTTGGCGCAGTTTGTCCCAGTAGCGCGTTCTCTGTCGGGTTCAGGAGCTGAAGCCGTTCTTCCCTCCACACTCGCTCTCTCGGCTGGTTGTCTTCTTTCTGGAAGTCCTCATTTCTGTCTTCATATTGCTATATTTCATTGTTTGGGTGGTAATCCTCTGGGAGGTTCTCTCTCTGCTGCCTACCCGGGCGCCATCTTCCCGGAAGTACCATTTTTGGTATTGACTGCGTGACAAAAGCCCTCCTCTTTCCTACGCTGTTGATCAAGTTTAGCTCAGTGAATAGGTTTCAAGTCTTTTTTCTCAGTCCTGAATAAAATCTGCCTGCCAGTGATAACTCTGAGAACAATACTTTTAATTAATTAGTACACAGTTGACTTTGACATGCTAAGAGGACGGTGCTTCCGAGGTTATGTGGTGCCACTGTGCTAGCTCCAGAGGCTAGACAGTCCCCATCAGAGTAACTGGTGAGTCGGTTCCTCAGTTACAACTATCTTATAAACTAGGGACTCTCGAACTCATTCATGACCACTGGGGCAGTATGATAGAAAGTGAGGGTGTGTTTGGCAACTCTAGGGGAGCTACGCTCCCATGGCTACGCCCACAGAGCCACTGGGTGCGACTTGTGCAGGCAGGTGCTGCAAGCCTTTATCCATGTCCAGCTGTTCATACCAGGGAAGAGGAAATCACTTCTTTTGGGGGGTTATGGATATGTATGAATGGGTTATTTAGAAGTTTCATGCAAATTAACTTTTCCAAAATCACATTTGAAAATATTTGTGATTTATAAAAATCATAATATACTAATAAACTCAATTCTACTTTAAAAATCTGAGTTAGCCATGATCCTATTCAGAGTTCTATATCCTAGATAGCAGCTGGCCTTTTGCCGAGTGATTTCAGGAATTGACATTTTAAAGATTTTTCTAATGGAGAGGAGAGTTTGCCTGTGGTTCAGATTCTGCCCAGTGGTGTGGCACATAGAATGACAAGACTTGGCGTGGCCTGCTTTATGGTGAGGATCTGGCCTTGTGCGTAAAAACCTACATCCTCTTTGTAGTTATTTTTTACCTTATGCTTATACCTGTTGCACCAGATTGAAAGAACGCTTGTGACTAAGTCAGGTCCATTTCCTGACATATTAGTTGAAAATCCAAATAAAAGATAATTAGGACAAAATAACAGTGTGTTAAATTATTTTGGATTTTTAAAATTATCATTTTACTTACTATTGTTACTTTAGTCTACTGACCTTCAATACCTACTCTCTTACCTGATTCTCAGACACAAAGGCATGTATACTGAAACTCATTTATAGTCAATAATTAATTACGAGGCATCTCGATATATGTGTGTGTATATGTAAATATTCATTCTGTGTATGTATTTGTATATGACTGCTGAACAACCATACAGGTTTAGTGAGATGTGCACGTGTGTGAAACAGAACAATTTCATGAGATGATGCTTATTCTTATTACCAACAATACACTTGAATATTTTCTATTCTATGCTGTTTAATTTTATTGAAAAGATTGGAAAAATTCATGTGCTTTCACATGTTCCAAATGGGGTAACTCAGTTGGAAAACTCTGTTTGAGGCCATAAATCTGTGTATCCACATCAAACTCTGAGGTGGAGTTTCTTTAAAAAAATGCGCCCCAGGCCAGTTGGCAGCACTGAACAGTGGCCATGTGGAGCTGGCTACTCTATAGACAAAAAATATTCTGTCTTTCCCGCCAAGTAATTACTGAGCTTTCCCTTCCAAAGTTTGGAAAAACCTTGGTGTTTCCTGCAGCCTCTGCTGGGGGCACAGCATCCCAGCAAGGTGAAGAAGGGACAGCAGGGCTAGAGGAGGAGCGCTTCACTGTGGAGGAAGGAACTCAGCTTGAGAGGTGCTGCCCTCCAGTGGTGGTATGTGACTCTGGCCTGGGCGGTGGTCAGCAAATGTTCCTATAAAGAACGCTGGAAAGTGCATTTTCTAAGAGGAGGGCTTCACTCAGCGTTCTTGGCTTGTCGTAGCACTCTTGGATCAAGCTACTGTAACAAACTATCTGGGTGGCTTCAATATTTGATTCTCACAGATCTGGATGGAGGCTGGGAAGGTGAAGGTGGAGGTGCTAGTTAGTTCTTTTCTTCCTTTTCCGGTCTTGCAGAGGACAACTTGCCACGTAGAGAGTGAGGGAAAAGAGGAAAGAGAGAGACCGAGCTCTCAATTGCCTCGTCTTACAAGTACTAACCTCATCCTGAGGGCGCCATCCTCACGACCTCATCCTTAATTTAATGTCCTCCCAAAGCCCTTGACTCCACGTGCCATCACATTAGGGGTAAGGGCTTCCAACCGTGAATTTGGAGGGGACACAGTTCAGTCAACAGCACAGCTTGTGAAGAATTAGATCCTCTCCTTTTGTTTCCTCTTCTCTTGGTCTGCCCCTTTCCTAGGCCATTCTCTTGGCCAGTATTTCTCCTACCCTTGGATTTCCTCTTACACTGTCCTTGAGGGTTCTCCATTCTAGTGACCACAGGAAAAAGAAAAACAGTGTAACCTGTTTATCCCCAGCGTAACTTTGTGTGATGAAGACCCTGATCTCACTGGTAGTGGGAGTACTGGTCACTGCCCCCTCCACAGCTTATGGGCGCTGGAAACAATTCCACTCTTCTGTTGGCAGGTGTTTTGTGGTTCTGAAATGAAAGGGACTCAGTTTCACCTTCACTATCATTTTACCGCAGGTGTGCCAGGATTCGGAGTTAAAGCAAGTTGAACTGAGAGCCCCGAAACTCCTCTGAGCGGTACCACCCTCGACGGATGAGGAAATATCTAAAGAATCTTAAAGTCAGTTGAAGACTATGATAGGATCACTGGTTTAAGAGCACACTGTTTTTCCATGTTTAAATATTGTTACAAAGTTAAAAAGAACTCCTGACTTTGCAAAAGGAAAAAGACAGGTGTGGTGTTGTCTTACACACTGTTCTGGAGAGCTTTACAGAGAAAGAACACTAACCACAAAATAGCTTCAAAGAAATTTCTCGTAAACACCTTACCCTCAGACATACATATGTATGTGGGTTCTGAGTTTGCAGTGCTATTTAAGAACAAAGCATTGAGCATTAGCCAAATGAACTGTTTCAACCACTGGTGTTTTTTGGTAATACATATATTTTTCTGTTCTCTATCTCTCCCCTCCTCCTCCTCCTCCTCCTCTTTTTCTCTTCTCTAGATGGAAAGGAGTTTCTCACTTAAAAAAAAACTCCTTCTTGAGAAAACTAACATATCTTAAGAAAAAGAAAATTGGCTTTTCTTTAAATTTCAAACTTAGGCTTATTCTGCAAAATACGGCGTTTAGTTGAGTCAAGGGACTTGTTGAAGGTGAAGAATAATTTTTCAAGAAATCAGTAGCACCTGGAGCCAAGTTTTTACTCTGATTATTTTTAAGCTTTACCTTAATTATCTTTGCATCTATTCGTAGTGCAGGATCATGTGAAAATTTCTTAGCTCCAGTGGCTTCATTAGGAAGTTACGGCAAAATACTGATGATGTAGCATCAGCCTTCTGATTGCAGATGGACGGCAGTGGCCGGGTGGGCGGTGTGAAATGGAGAAGGATTCGGGCAGGGTTTTGCTCAGGCATTATGTTACCGCTGGTAGAGGTGAGGTGAGGACAGGAGCAGTATCTGGAGAGATTGTTTATTTGTTTATTCATTTCACTATTGGAGATTGAACTCAGGGCCTTGCAGCTGAACTACCTGCCGGCATTGTTTCATTTTTGCTTTTGAGGCAGGGTCTTGCTAAACTGCTCAGGCTGGGCTTGAACTTCAGTACTCCTGATACAGCCTCACAGTGCGGGGATTTCAGGCGTGCATCAAGTGCTCAGCCCTTGAAGGGTGATTCTAGCGAGGCAAAGGGTGCTGCATGAATGCCACTCTCTTTTCCTTTACACTGCCGTCTCTCAGGCCAGGCTCTATAGAAATTCCTGTCCAGGTGACGCCTTGTCATGATGGCTAGCCTGTGCATGATGGGATATCGAGCCGTGCCTCTGGCTTGTGCCGTGTAGACAGCAGTGGTAAGCTTCCTCGCAGCTGTAACTACTACACGTCTCTAAACACTGTCAAATGTGCCCTCCATTTTCCTGCTGTTTACTGTAACACCGATGACTTAGAAGCTTGGGACACTTCCCCTCAGTGAGGTAGATACGTGGACCACAGGGAGGTTGATAGATGAGGTTCATCTGACTTTGCTGAATATCTGCTGTAACCAAATGTTTCCCCTTTCTGTGTAACATCGTTAAGGTTTCTGTCATGTGTGTGCTGCTTGTGCTGTAATTTGCTTAATATTTTTTTTAAACAACCTTGTCTTTGTTAACCTAAACTTACTTACAAAGAATGCTTTATTTTCACTCAATTGAAAAGCAAGAGTCAACTGTATATTCATAAATAGAAGGAAATTATAAAAATAAATTTCAACGAAGGCATAGTGTTAATACTAAATTATATCTAGAAATGTTTGCCTACCGAAGGCTGCAAGCCTAAGGATTGCTGTGTTAGGAAGAGAGATTATCAAAGATTAGCAGGGCTAAAACCACAGTGGCACAAATTGAGGTTTTCTTCTTGGTGTAATCAGAATAATTGAAAAATAATTGAAAGGAGAAGGACATTCTTATTTTTTAACTTCTTGTTATTTAATTCTATGCCTTTTGGCCACTTAAAATCCTTCTGGTTGCAGATCTGACCTTTTGAGTAATTATCATCTAGCCCCTGTGTGTTGGCAGTGTGTGTGATTATAGGAGGGCTCATTGTGAGTTAGTAATCAGCACTATCTGGCTTCCAGCATATAATTTACTGATAATAAAGAATTGGAAAGAAATCTAATAAAAAGTTTTTTTCGAAATGACCTGCCTTATCCAACAGGTATATTAAAATTGTGTTGGGAGCAGGGATGTGGAAATTTTTGATAGATGTGTATCCTAGTGATTCTGTTGCATGAGGTTTAAGCTTTCATTGTGCTGATGGTTTCATAGTGTTGCTGGATAAGTAGGAAGAACTTGTTTCACTCAAGTATTTTATATATGAAGGTAAAGTGATATTTGCTTGCTGTCCTTTGTTGCTCATACTACGTAGTGCAGGCTGAGACCCATTCTCCATACAACTGGAATAAAATACTTTACCTTTACTTTGCAGGCCCCACTCAGAAAGTCAGAAAGGTTAAGACTGCCTTTTACTTTGGGAAGTTTTAATATTTAAAGTCAATGGAATTGCTACTTTGAATGTAGAATTTATATTTTGAAAACAAATGCAGTCTCGATTTCACATTTCTTAAGGCCTATTTTTATTTCACAAGAGGATAATTAAGAAATTATGTACCATAAACAAAGGAATCTAAATGAACTATGTTTTGGGTGTTGTGTCTTGGCACACACATTTGGGTATACTCTGAATGCAGAGCACATTTACATTCTGCTTTTGGTATCCTTTTGTTGTTAAGAGAGCCGAATTTCCTATTTTTACAACAGGATTGTTGCCGTGTGAACCGTATCTTGCTATCTGATTTCTGTTGCTTTTATTCATGACAAGAATCATCAATATAAGAATGTATATCTCTTATGCAATCAATTTAATAAAGAAGTTGAAAGGAAAAAGCTAATCTGACATAGAGATGCAGAACCATTCTGTCTTTTCAACAGTGATCGTTTTGGCTGAGCTATCTTTGTGGGGCTGAGGTGGGCCTTGAAGTATCACACCAAAATGTTGGCTCTGGCAAAGGGCATGCTAAGCAGAGAACACTTTTTAAGAAGAGGCAAAAGAAATGGCAGAAAAATGCATTTTATTTTTCAAAATTTACATAGCACCAACACTGCCGTGACCGATAACATTGGGAGGTAATAATGGGAGGTCCACCTCTTTGATAGACTGAAGAGAGCCTGTGAAACAAAAATTAGCCAACTCTGTGTCAGTTTTATGTAATGAAATACTATTCAGCGATAAAGAAAGATAAACGAGGCTTTTATAGGTAAATGGATGCAACTCGAGATCATACTTGTAAGTGAAATAAACCAGATCCACATGTGTAAGCACCATGCCTCACTAGTGTGAGAAGCTGAACGAGTAAATAGGACCCAGAATGTACAATAGATACGGTGAATTGAGAAAAAACTGTTCAAAAGACAAGAGAAACTGTGATGGGGGAAAGGGGAAAGGAAGGAAGAGAAAAGAAAAATAAAAAATATATATATATACACAAGATATTTAAGATAGTTATTACTGCTAATTTCTCTTAGTTCATTGCAAAGAAAAGTTTGTGCTAATATTGTTTGGACAGTATCTCATGCCTGTATCTTGTACCCTGACTAACTACTCTGAAGATAACAATACACCATGTATTGATTATTATTTGTCTTCTATTGTTGTGAAATTCCGTTTTTTTCTTTTTAAAATAATATTTTAAAAATGTTAAAAACTTGAAACCAAATTTGTGGAGAAAGAGAAGGTGAACAGTATGAGGGCGAAAGATGGCTGTAGAAGCAACTGGGCTGAGTTGAAGGACTCAGAGTTACAGCCTATAATGAAGATAAACGTGGGACTGAGTGAGGGAAAATGTACCATGTTGGTTAAGAAAAAAGAAGAAAAACCTTCCATAGCCTATGATGAGGTAAGATAGAGGATGTGTGAGGTTGAGGTCAGCTACGAAAAAGAGAAAAGAGCCAGGAAATTGGGCCGGGCGTGGTGGCGCACACCTGTAGCCCCAGCACTCAGGAGGCTAAGGCGGGAGGATCCTGCGAGTTCAAGGCCAGCTTGGGCTACAAAGTGAGTTCAAGGCCAGTTTGAACTACACAGTTAAGACTCTGTCTTAAAACAAAACAAAACAAAAGAGATAGGCAGTGAATATTTTAGGTATTGTAGACCACATGGTCCCTGCAGAAACTGGTTGTTGAGTGAAATCAGATACAGCACAGAATTGAAAGTGTGTTGCTCTGTTTCAATAAAATTTTATTCATGACTGTGAAATTTGAATTAGATATGATTTTCATATCACAATAGTATTCACAATAGTATTCTTCTTTTGTTACTCCAAAAGCATTTCAAACTGTAAAATTTATTCTTACAAAATGAAGCAGCTGCTAGGTTTGGTCAGTAGTTTGTTGACCTAGACTAGTAAAGTGAAAATTCTACAGTGGCAAGCAGAAACACCAAAACGACACCCAAGATTTGGAGGCAGATTTATTTACATTGACAAGCATTGATTGGGATCATTCTCGGAATGTCGGGGCCTGATCCCTGATGATCTAGGTCTTATATGAGATAAAGAAGCAGGAAGTATGGAGGCAGAATGGCTTGTCAATTGGGGATTAGTTTATACGGTGTGCATCGTAGTGACCAGCATGCATCACAGTGACCACCCATTTCTAGGAGACAGAAGCAACCAGTACTGGAGCAGGAACTGTTACCTGGGCCACTGAGAAACTGTAGTATAGCGCAGATAGTTTCTGTGACAATTTCACTCTTAAGTTACATGACAATTTCAGGTTAAATTTACATCAAAACTTCATTTATTTAAGGAATCACCTTGAATCTGCTTTTCACCTTGAAAAAATGTTGGCGTGACATTAGTTTTCAGTGTGGGCACAAGCTTTAAACGAAGACTAACACTCTCTCTAGATGTACTGAAACGGTTACTTACACTTCGCACCTGTGCGACGTTACTGACTAGCTCCAGCCATGTTTTCTTCTCTCTGTTTCTTTTATTTGATAATGACTACCTGGCTGGTGTTACCTCATACGATGCTTTGAGATTGAGAAGCTTTGCTTGAGTATGTTTAAGGTAAAATTTCATACCATGTTCAGTCTTCATATCGTACCCACTGCCTGTGGGTAAATTTGTTTAGGACGTAATAATTAAATAGATTTCAAGTGATCACCTTCTATTATATTTAGAGTGACCATTAATCACAAATTATTCAATATTTAGCTTTTCTAAGTTTTAGTTACTGTTTGTGTTTAATAATATGTATTGCCCATGAGTTGATAATCCTTCCATATGTTCTGCATATATCTCAGATAGACTAAGGCCCTTTCACTTGGGATCCTGTTTCAGTAAGTAACCTTTTGGAAAAAAATAGAATTTTTCTTTTTATTCTGAATATACTTGGAGCTGAACTAAACCAGAGGACTCTAAATCAGAATGTCTGTATCCTGGGAATGTGCAGTACAATGGGCAGCTAAAAGAAATATTAGAGAATCAATTTTTTACAAAGTTTCTGCTTTTAATTTTAACTTTTGAGTGTCTTAAAAAGAACACTATATAATGGTTCAGTTAGCACAAGTACAGCATTTATAGGTATGTAGTATACATGTTTTAGGTGTATACTATACTCAAAGGCCTTTCATTGGATGATTACTGGGTCAAAGAATAGTATCTGTCAGTAAACACTGAATAAATTTCTTTACTTATATTTAAATAACATTCTACTTTCTGAAACTGAGTTTCAGCAGATTAAGTAGGTCAGGATGCAAACAAAAGAATCATACCGCAAGGTTTGCGGTGCTTTGTGCAGAGAGGGGAAGTGGGTACATTTGTGCACTTGTTATGAGTGTTGAGACTGCCTGATGAAAGGTTTTGATAAGGACGTACTGCTATTATAACCAAAAAGTTCCCAAAGCATAAAACAACAACAACAAAAGCAGGATGCAAACAAAAGAATCATACCGCAAGGTTTGCGGTGCTTTGTGCAGAGAGGGGAAGTGGGTACATTTGTGCACTTGTTATGAGTGTTGAGACTGCCTGATGAAAGGTTTTGATAAGGACGTACTGCTATTATAACCAAAAAGTTCCCAAAGCATAAAACAATAACAACAAAAGAAGGATAAAGGAATGTACCTTGTTCTTCAAGTAGAAGGTTAAATGAAGTTTGGGTTCAACAACAGAGTTGGTGGTCATGGAGTATGGTGAAGGAAAGAGAAATAGGTTTCTTCTATTTGTTTGCAAGAACTTCAGTTTGAATTAATTTACTTCACAGAAAATCCAGCTCACTGCTGGCTTGGGCAGCTGAAGGCAATGGCCTGAAGCATTTTGTAGGCATAGGTGCCAGGATATTATATTTAACCCTGTTAATACATGTGTTGTCATCACCTGCTTCTGGATGATACAGTTGAAAAATTTACTGGGTACAAAATGTATTTCTTTCAAAAAAAAGAGTATTTGACTTCAGACCGCCTTCTGATTGGAATGTTTTCTTGGAAAGGTAATAGATATTACCTGTTCATTCTTTAAGAGAGCATAGTCTTCATGACGATGAACAGAACTTGACTAATATTATAAACCAGAACATAGAAAAGAAGCAAGAAGCTAATTGTAGCAAATCTATAAATATGCCACAACCTCACTGTCGCCTACAATGCAGCCATTGAATGGTTTCTACCTTAAGTCGTCCTTGTGTACCATTCAATAATAACATCTGCTTGCATTTTACTCTCCATTGGCTAGAGTTTCTCACTTCTTTGGTTTTGTCTGTTTTGTCTTAAATGGGCAGACAGTGGCCACTTTTAACTCAGTGAGCCAGTATCTTCCATGTGGGACTTCAACAAGCACACAGAGTTGTTTAGTTGTGGCATCTTTACCAGGATGTAAATATATTGCTTCCTGTTTATTTGAGTGAATCTTACATATTTTTCAGTGTTCTCTGTCAAACCAATCACAGAAGAAATAAAACTGTATTATTGAATGTGACCAACTTCCAAATATATAAATCAATAAATCAGTATAGCTCGGTGGGTTCAGTCATAGTGGATCTCTTAGAGATTTCTTTTGTGAGAGGAGACATTTTCAGTGACTCTTTCCAGGGTCTGAGCTCTTCCTTTTCTTAACTAGTTCTTTAAAACACTGAAAAAGAAAGGAAAGGGAATGTGAGGACTGAGCTGAGGGCAGTAGGGAGCAGTTGGCCGGCTGTTCGGAACTGGACTGAGCACAGCAGGGAGCCGGCCCCGGCTTGAGTGACAGGTGGTGAATTGAGTGATACTCAAAGAGGACAGGTGGGCAAGGCAGCCCTCGGGGTGGCTCCAAGGCTGCAGCACCAAGCAGGCCGTTCCGGACAGCTGAGTCGGTGGGATGAGACGGACTCTAGAGCAAGATAAGGGCTAAGACAGGAGAAATGAAATCTCTCGCAGATGGCTGTGCCTCTTCCGACATAAAACTGAACCTTATTCAGCTTCCTTCATAGAATGAGAATTGTGCTAGTGTGTCTGTCTCAGCACTGCTATGACAACTTCGTGACATCACGTGTGAAATGTGCAGGTCCATCCCTGGCGTGGAAACTTACTGTCGCTCCTGAGATAGGCCAGGTGGCGGGAAGTGGGACGTAGTGAATTTGAGTTGGGTACGGGCAGGATAAATACCTGGCATGGTTGTGCCCAGAGAGCCTTTCAGCTGTCTGACTCAGGTTGCTTCCTCACTGTATTCCCCCGCACTTCTCTTCCTAATCCACGATGAGATGTTATCCGTGAGGTCGGTATGGCCCTACTATTTCCACATGCACTCCTAATTACTTCAGTAATACTACCAGATACTTACTACCTGTACCATTTCATAAGTGAGAAACCTGAGGTTCACAATAGTTTGTCTAAGTCATGGCCAGATGGCCTCCTAGTGATCCTCAGGTCTCAGTGGTGTTGTGCATGAAGTTCTCCTCACCGGACGCACACTTCTGCTAAGCCCTCCAGGACTGTCCTCCTACCCCCAAGGAAGACAGTTTCTCTCACTTCTGCACTGTCATCTCATTTCAGATATACTCACCTCTTACCCTTGTGGCCTTCCAGGCCAGTGCCTTGTATCTTTAAGCACTGGCCTGGAACAGAAGAACTGAGTAACATCCTTAGCTCTTTACTTGTATGCAGGAGACAGAGCAGCTTTTGGAATAACCAGCCCTCTCAGCTCCAAGGGCTCTCAAAATGTGTTGGAGGATCCTTGGATATTTTTATTGTTATTTTGTGCTTCTAAAATGCCTCATATTGTTAAAGAAACATGTACTTATTAATTTTGCTAATTTTTACTTCCTTTAGTGAGCCATACAACTACAGGCAGTAGTTGTACATGTCTAAAAGTTAGCAATAAAGTATATTTCCTAACATTTCCTGCTTAGTTGCTAAAATGAATTATTCTTCTTAAGAAGCTGACATACGACCTTTCGGTGACTGTAAGCAGCTAGCAATGTCCTGTCACATGGTCCTGGAACAGATCCCCCGCCCTGCCCGCAGCAGGGGAAGGGGTAGCTAAGGAGGGGTGATTTAGGAACTGTGAGCATGAACAGTGTGTTCAGTGCTGGTCTTCATTGGGGGATGGTATTTAGAAATTATTTACTCAGTGGTTTAATTTTGTTGAAAATGTAAGTCACCCTTTGACTTAACTTCTAAGTAGGGTCATTAGCTTTATCTTCTTGATGTTCACACACGGTCAAAATAATCATTTCATAAAATTTGTCTCCCATTTTTACTTGGACAACCAGAGAGGCCAGGTGAGTGTAATGAAAGAGGCTGGGGTGAGGTGAAAGAGGCTTGGAGACAGGGAAAGGCACAGAAGACAGGCGTCTCTTCCCGAGCCTTCTTGCTTTCCCGTTATGCTTCAACCCACAAGCACCTCTCTAGCCCCTTCCAATTGCCCCTTTTTCTTTGTCCCCTAAACCCAGGTCCCTGTCCTTTCCTGTGTTTCTCTCCTTGTGGTGCATGAAATGTTTCTATCCCTCCCGATCTCCTGTGTTGACCCTGCAGCCCCCATGCCCTGGTATTTGGACATGAGCCTCCAAGAGGCAGAGGTGGAGGAGATGGGGGTGCGGGTCATGCGGGGAGAGCAGCGCCCTTGTAGAAAAGACACCAGAGGCCTCACTTGCTCCTTCCCTCTCTGCCATGTGAGGACACGGGAAGAAGGCGGCCATCTGCAAGCCCAGAAGAAAGCCTTGCCAGAAGCACACTGGCACTCCCTCTCAGTCTGTGAGAACTTCCAGCTTCCAGAACTGTGAGAAGTATGTATCTGTTGTTCATCCACTCAGTGTATGGTACTTTTTTCCCTTTAATACCTGTCCGACTTCCAAGTCTGAGGAAAAGGCGCTGCTTTTCCTTCCCAGGTGCTCACCACTGTCTTCCTCATGGGTGTTGGGAGAACGTAGGCCAAAGACTCACTTCACAACCAGTGCATCCTCCTCCTTTGCATCATTTAGTGTGCTGGGAGCTAGCTAAGAGCTGCTCTGAAAAAAACACCAGAAATGAGGAGGGTTCCCTAGCACACCGCCACTCCGCTGGGGTTACACTGAGACGACGTTCCTGTGGTCACAGTGCTGTCCTCTTGTCTTCTGGGCCCTGGCGCCTCGGGAGCCCGCTGTGCGTCCATACCTGTTGGCTTCCCAAGTGCCAGTGCCTGCCAGCTTTTGGTACATGATTTCCTCGGCAGCTGGTGCAGGATTTTTTTGTTGCCAGCTAGAAGCTTAGCTATTAAAAAATAAAACTTGGCCCATCTTGAGTATCATATGTTTCCATCAGGACTTGGATCTGGATTCTGGCGCAGCTCACGCGGTCACTTTGGGCATTGCCCTCAGGACTGAGAGCCCAGTGTTCCGTTATGACTCTGACCACATTTTCCCCCCTTATCCCAAATGCAGTTTCCAGCCTTGGGAAGCCTAGCATGCTGATTGTTAGCTGAATGCTAGTTTACAATGTTTTTTTTGGTCTTCTCGATCATTATTTTTTTTACCCCATCCATGTGTCTTTAGCACTAGGTTGTTGTCTCTGGCTGCTGGTTTCAGTTTTGCATCTTAAAATTCTGAATTCCCAAGAACACATTTTGTGTTTTTTAAGTTGATGAATAGCTCACACACAACCCTGAAATGGGTTGTTGGCTGCATGACTCTGCATGAGCCCAAGGCGATCCAAGGGAAGAGATGTTAATTGTGGGGAATTGTTAAGTATTAAAATAAATCAAAAGGGATATGCGATAGAGGCCCAGTTCACCCACTCATGGACTGTGGCATTTCAGCAAAGTTTTCAATGAGCCTTAGCATCTCCCTGTGTAAGGGCAGACAGTAATTAAACAGTGTAGGTATGCTTAATGTATAGGGTGTCCAGGGGCATCGGTATTGATGCTGGAATAACAGTTTGTAAAGGTGGAGAGATGTGGATGATTGGATATCGTGGTCTCCAAAGATGCCTTCATATTCTGAGGCTCTGTTGCCCCATGCTGTAGTAGTTTTCTGCTGTTGCTTGCAGCTTTCTGAGCCTCTAGGCTCCCCATTCCCTTTGGGACAGTTCACTGGGTAATATTTATAAATCTATGACCATTGTTTTTCATATTTCAAATACTGAAAAGAATATGAAGTATGACCTTAAGGTGTTCCACATCTCTGGACAAACAGGACAGTTGGGGTGGTTTAAAATAGTGGCTGTGGGTGGTTCTTTCTCCATGATTTTTACAGTTTTCTTTGTTTCTAAGAAGGGTGTTAAAATTAGAAAATCTTAATCCTTTGATGCATTGAGATCTTAGTTGCACTAACACTTTGTCATAGATTTGCTAGATTTTTATTCAGAATACTAATGCATTCTTCAGTGCAAACAGAACAATCAGACCTAGAATTACTTCAGCTTGTCTGATTCAGAAATAAAGAATAGAGTTCTAGAAATCATTTAGGGATCTTTAAGTGTATATATATAATATTAATTATATATGTTAATCATATATATTAATATGTACATATTAATGGGCATCTTATTATAAAGACGTCTGTTAATCTCTGTACACTGGTAAAGAAAAATCACATAAAAGAGACGTCTTATATTTGAGTGTTATGATTTTATTAGCACTGTGTAATCATTATGTTTATCTAACTTGTTATTTAAATGGTAGGATTTGAATTTCAGCTTCATCACTACTAAAGTAGCTGGTTTTCACTGTTTTAGTCTCTCTTCTGGTGGCAGAATTATTTCATGCCATGAAAGAAAATAAGAAACTTTGAGAGTTCTGTTAATGATGTACTTATGACTAGGAAATAAAGGGAGTATAGAGACCAGATGACCTAGCAAATGCCTTACCTGAGCATCATTCAGCTGTAGGGTAATAATTCTGGAATGGCTGTCTATAAAAAGAAAGGATCACAAATTATTGGATATCATAGCCTCTCCGGATGTCTGCTGCTTCCAGGGTTGTGGAAATGCATTGGCTGTGGGACCACTGTGAAAATAAAAAGTGAGGCTGTGGACCATGTAAAATGAACCAGTGATTCTAACAAGTATTAATAAAGTTTCCAAGGCAACTATGATTGTGTAAAAATTCATTCCAACTCTGGGACCAACTAGGTGACTATTGTCAATGAATCTTTTAAATTGTGATTGATACATAGGACTACTGTGATTTTTCATAGGATTACTGTAAAGATTTAAAGAAGATAAATTATGTGGCTATATTTGTTAAGCAAAAAAATCTGTGTGCACACTGCATAGTTTTATTTTAATAGCAGCAATTTTTCACTATTAATTAAATACCAAACTTTTTAGGTCTATCCAGTTTTCCCATTAGTATCCACTTTGTCTCTCAGGGTGAATCACACTGCATTTAGTTGCCATGTCTTTCTTGGTTTGTGACAGTTTTTCAATCCTTTTTGGTTTTAATGACCTTGAAAGTCTTGAACAGTACTGACCAAGTGTCCTCTACGCTACCTCCACCCATTTGGATTCTTCTGTTCTCTTAATTATGAGTTACGAAAAGAATGCCCGAGAAGCAAAGTGCCATTCTGTGGCATCATATCAGAGAGGACCTGGCACCATATGTCATCTCCCATCATGCTAACCTTTGTCACTTGCTAGTTTTCTCCATGTATGGTTACTATTTATCCTCTTCTTTCTTCTGTCTAGTCTTTGGAACTGGGTAACTAAGCCTGGACCACCAGAGGAGAAAGGAGATTAAAATTCTACCAAGAGCTATATATATAGCACATAGTCCTTCTGTGAGGAAGATTTGTGACATACTGCTTTATGACCACCAAGTTATTATACATATACAAAATGAAGTGTATATGCATATATACAACACGTGAATATATAGGTGCACACAATGAATGCCTTAATTCATTTTCTAAAAACCTTGTAAGAAATATATTATGCTCAATAATCATGCAATTGGGAATGTGCTGGACAGTGAGAAACTTTGAGTCTGATCAGAGAGCTTGATAAGAAAGTATCTGATAAGAGAGAACTGATAAGAGTAACTTCCTATGTAGTATTTAGCCATGGAAAATACACATAACATCAGTTTGCATATTTTCAGGCTTTACATAAATAAGTGGTACGACCTCATACAAAATATTCTTCAGTTTAGTTTCATTAATACTATCTTAGGACCTGATCCATGACGATAGAAGTATCTTGAGTTATCTGCTGGGCATGGTGGCTTTCTAAAACAATTCTTCCACTTGGATAATGGACTGTACTAGAAATGACACTTTATAGGGAGGGTGTGAAATCAGAGAGTCTACCTGTCCTGACAGAAGCAGACACCAGTATCTTGATAGAACCTCAGTAAATCTCGTCTCTTCTCCAATGCACTTCTCACTCTGCCTGTGATCTTCTGACATCAAGTTTGAAATGTTACTCTGTTGAAAATCCTTTACTATCTTTGATCCCATTCAGGAGGTAGATCCCCTTTGCACAGACTGTAGGTCTTTTGAAGACAGCTCTTCTTGACCAACTTCCTGCCTCATTGGCACTACCCCTGCATCCTCACATTGATATCAGTCCCACCAGCTGTTTTTCCTCATTGAGAACGTGCCATGCTGACCCATGTCAGAATGCAGCTTCTCTAGTGCCTCTGTCCCCAAACCATACTATCTCACTCCATACTTCCCTTGTCTGCTTCATCAATGTCTGTTTCTTCGCCAGAATGGAACAGGTGACACCTCAGGGTAGGTAGCCTTGACCTAAAGGTAGGTAGCCTTGTGTTTTACCTCTACTGTTTGGGGGACTAGGGCTGGGCACTGTCTGCCTCTACATTGGTACTGGAAGCGCCTCTAAGATTTTTTTCACTCTTTTATGCCTTGACAGTCCCTGTCAGATGTTCTGTTTTGTTTTTTGAGACAGGGTCTTTGTGTGTAGTTTCTGGTTGTCCTTGAATTCACTATGTGGCCCAGGCTGGCCTTAAAGTCCCAGCGATCCTCCTGCCTCAGCTTCCAAATGCTGAGATTACAGATGTGTTCCACCATGCCTGGCCCAGTTCCTATCAGATGTTAAAGAAAAAAACATTCAATGACACTCATTAAAACATGATGAGGCACCATTTTCTTGGGATCACTGAGATAGGTATAGGGACCACTTCAATGAGATCTTAGAATGGAGAAGAGAGAGATTGTGCTCAACTACAAATGCAGTAAGAGCATATGGGAATTTATACCCAAAGATCAGGCACAGCAGATGGAAATTTACTAAAAGGGAACATTCAGGATAACAGGAATTCTGGGTGAACCAACCTGACAGGATTCTTAGTGAAGACAGCCAAGATAATTAGACATTGCTTGGCTTCTGGTGGAGGATGAAGAACCTGATCAGATATTAAGAACGTTTACATATTAGCATCAGATTTTTGCTAAACTGATTAGTGGTGCTTTTAAACCATGTTTTACAAGGATATGCACAGGAAGTGCATAGGTGGGCCTAAGAGAAGGTTCAGAAGCCTGCTTTGGTCAAGGAAAAAATCTTTGTCACAAGGGGTAGACTTTTTAAAAAATGTTGACTGCTGCTAAATTATAGGTAACAATGAATTAACCTAACTGAAAATTTTCCTTGTCCTGTGATCATCCTCTGGCCCCCATTTCCCTGTTGGAGAGGGGAAAAAGAGATGAAGGCCAATATCTGGTAGAATTGCATAGAAAATGGTCCTTTCCTATGCTCAAAGGGGCACTGCTGAAAATATTTTGAACCTCAAATTGTGAAATCACTGGAGAAATTGTGATTGTACCTTGTGCTTGGGTCCACATACATGGCATATTCCATACACCCTCAAGGTTAAAATTTTTACTTAAAGAGTTTTCAGGGCGGTGCCTTCAAAATCACCCAGTCCATTGTTTTATTTTATGGGTGAAGTACTGCAACTATAGAGAAGTCACACATCTCTCCTCGCACTCCAGAGCCAGCTGGTGGAAATGGGACCAGGACCTTGGTCTTCTGTACTTAGACTCTGTGACACCATTCTTTTCCTCACAAGTGCTATTTGCAGTGATCTGGGCTTCAGTCATTGCTGCCTGTTCCTCCTACAACTTTCTTAAATTATTTCAGAACACAACATTTATCTCCAAGAATCTGTTAGATTCTGATGTTAAGTTTATACTGTTTTCTCCATTGTATATTGTGCTTACTCTAGGAGACTCAGAAAGTATCTTAAGATGTAAAATACAACAAAATTTACTACAAATTAGATAACATTTTAAACTTGGTTTCTTTCCTATTTTGGACAAGGTTTACTTTGTGTAAAACCTTTGCCCTCAAAAGTATTAAAATCACAGCTAAGAATCTCTGTCTGAGTGTCAGTTCGTATTCTCTGGCAGTCTGTGATTTGGGACCTGAGATAACTCCTTCCTCTACAACTCATTGAAAAAACTAGTCAGACACACAAGTGCCCATCCATTTTATAAAGCCACCCACATTAAAATGCAGCATAAATAAGTCCCCTTTTGGTTGATCTTTCTTAGTCCAAGAAAATTAAATGTTTGAGCACATGGATTAACATGATATTAAAATATTAACTAATGTGGTAGTATATTAATCAATATTACATTACAGAATCACATGGAGAGAGAACTTCTATTGACTTGCACATGCTTTAAAACCAAGCTTATTTTCCTAATACTGGGGACACTGTTGATTTTGTAAAGTATTTATAAAAGAAATATATCAGATATTTATCCTTAAATTAAGGTGGCCAACACCTGATTTGCATTAAATGTAACTTTTTTTCTTTTATGAAACATAAAACATTTTCATAACCAAATAATAAGACAATAACTATAATCATTACATTGTCTATCATTATCTTCAAAGTAGTTAGTACAAGACATAAACCAAAGAAACCAAAAACACCAAAGAAACTGGTCTTTGCTTTCTCACTGCAGTAATTTCACTGACTACAGTGACCAAATGGCCTGTAAAGTTCAGATTACTTTCTTCCTTGAGACGGAGTCTTGCTGTGTAGTTCAGGCTGCCTTAAACTTGCTATGTAGCCCAGACTGGTCTCAAACTCATAGTGGTTCTCCTGCCTCAGCCTCTTGAGCGTTGGGATTACAGGTGTGCGCCACCATAATGGGCTTTAAATTCAGATTACTGATAAGGAAAATTATTTTTATTTTTTGTTGACAGCAATGGCAGAAGTTTTCATTACAAACAAGAGGAAAATGTAATAATATCATTTTTTGTCTACATCCCTATAAGCTAAGCTGGTGATGAGAATGGGTACAGTCAGTGTCCTCTTTCATCCCTGCTCTTCCTCCTCTGATGTGAGCCGGCACTACCATGTTCTTCGTTCTCTAGTCTACCGCTCTCTTCCTTCAATCTAGTTAGCGGTCTCATAACTTCGTTAGAAAATGACAACGGAGTTCCATTTGTTCTACCGCCAGACTAATTGTTCAGTCCAATTTTTAAACCTCTCATTTGCCTGTGAATTTGATGATCACAGTTGCCTTACTTTTTACTTCTCTCTCTCTCTCTTTTTTTTTTTTTTTTTTGGTACCAGGAATCAAACTCAGGACCTTGTGCTTGCCAGGCAGACACTTGTGCTGCTGAGCTGTATCCCTGGCTATTGCTTTACACTTTCAAAGCGATAAAATGACTTTCTCTGTGTGTCATGGAATGCTGAACACTTGTGGACAAAGTCTACTGATGTATATGAAACCTGCACGGAACCCCCTGGGGTCTGTTTATCATAACTGTGTGAACAAAGTTTTCAGCTTCAGGAGTGAGAGGTTCTCACACGTGGCTGTAACTTGTAGAACCTTTGTTCAGCCAAAGTAGGTTTCTATTATTTTTTTTGTGGTATCTATTTATACCAAACATCAGTGTTAACAGTTTTTTCTGCCACCATGTAGAGTTCTAACTATGACCTGGAGACCTCTATGAATAGGTGTCAGGATTATGTGAAGCTCTTGAAATTGAAAGTGAAATTTTATGTATGGAAGTATTTTTAGAAGCGAATGATCAAGGCCTTCATCAAACACTCTCAACCATTCAAGGAGCACTGACTTTTGAGGTTCATCCGCACAAACGTCTTATATATTCTTAGAATAGCTGCGGAACACCAGGCCCGTGTTGACTTATTTAGAAATTTATTGTTTCCCAGTTCTGCTGCCCTGTTCAGTCCATCTGCCTCCAAGAGAGCTTTCTCCATTCTTGTATTTCTAGTTTTTACCTCCTCTATGTTTTATTTTTACAGTTAAGATGTTTTTATGTGTGTCACTTAGTATGTCCCAAAGCATCGAAGAAACCCAGCATGGATTCTCTTAAATGATGGAGTAGAATTACTGACCAATGTCACTGAAGTTCAGACATTGGTCAGGTTGTGTGTGAGGTCAGTTGTGGACCACAGTTTCATTTCTCTGCATTTCCTCCAACTTTGCTCTCCTGGGCTTGCAGGCCTTGTCTTCACGACAGGTTCCTTCATGGTAGCAAAGCGCTGCTGTTGATACTGACTACTGACCATAGTGATCATCCAGAACACCAGGGATTTTAACTTTCTTCTTTTAATTAATAAACCAGAGACGCCCCACTCTGGCTAGGGGATGGCTGTGCACGCATTGATATCACACTCAGACAAGCCTTGGAGACAAGGGGAGCGGGAGGGCGGTGTCTGATTTATTCCAGGCATAGTCTACTCTTAGGACTTTGACAATCTCGTGTGTGAGTGTGTGTGTGTGTGTAGGTGTGTGTGTGTGTGTGTGTGTAGAAGATGCTGAGCAGCAACTACTACTATTTATTGTATTCCCTAAGTTATATAGAAATCAGGCATAGTGCTGCGAGTATCTGGTTATAGGTATACTGTGGAAGGGAGGATTTTCTTGTTACAGAAGATTGAAATTTATTGTTTCCTGCAGAAGGTTATATGAAACTTTAGTTCCCTGGACTATTTTTTCAGCCAGTGTTCTGGAGGAAAACAGACCCAATTATATATATATAATATGATGTACTTAGGGGGTGTATACATGCACACACATGTGTTTATTTTAGGAGATATATGTATATATGTGCATATCCATTAATTTTATTCACTGATAAATATTTTTATATAGTAAGCATGTAAATATATTTATTATTTAAAAATCTATCAATACATTTATAAATTATTATTTGTAAATTATGATACATGTTAGTTTACATTTATATGCAAGGAGATATATAACTTATTTCTAGGCGCTGGCTTACGTACTTGTGGAGGCTGGGGACCCTCAATCTATGTAGAGGCAACAGAAAAGAAGGTCATAAGCAAGAATTCATGTTTTAGACTCAGGATAGAATTTCTTCTTTGGGTAAACCTCAGGTTTACTCTCCAGGCCTTTCAACTGACGGGATGAGTACTATCCAGATTATGAAGGGTACTTTGTCTACTTGAATGGCCCCTAACTGTAGCTCTTACCTATGCTTGCAAAATATGCTCGCAGCCACACCAGAACTGTTGTTTTTTCTGAGTAATATGGTACTAGAACTCAGCCAAGTTGACATATCAGACTATTGGAGATGTTAATAATTATAAGGCTGGAGAAGGGTTGTGAGGTTACATAAATTCAAGAAATTTTATATTAAACATTGCTGTTAGATGTAGCCTTTAATGTTCTCAAGTACATTGTGGCTTTTGACGGATTTAATTTTTTTTTTCTTGTTTTGGCTATCCTGAAGAATATCTCCCTAGAACAGTGTTTCACAGAATACATTTCAGAAAACATTGGATTAAACAGTGACTAAGAAGGCACTTTACTATAACTATGTGATATTTTGCTTGCAGGTTCCTGTTATTTATGCTTTTAAATGTATTTATCTGTGTTTCCCTTCTGCTAAACTGGAAGTCTTTAGAATCTTTATGTCTTTTGGAGTCTTTATATCTTCATTAAATAGAAATTTTAAAAATGTTGACTGAGAAATATTTTTAGATAAATAATTATTAAGTCGGGTTAATGATTCATTAACCCAAGACTTACTAATTATATTTTCTCAAAGCCCTCACTTTTCTTGGACAGAAATTAGCTTTTAAACATTTGCTTCCCTGTGGATGTGCTCTCAGGATGAGGAACCAGCTAGTAAAACTGAGCAGGACCTATGTTCTGTGCACAGTAAGACTTACCTTCTTACTTTTACTTTTTAAGAGTGTAGAATAAGTTTGTTACACTTAAAAGAAGTTGTTTAAATCCAGAAAAAACAAGTAAATAGAAAAAGAACAGGACACGTTAAGGTCCTGCAAACCAGGTCAGTCTGGTTTTGTTTTGTTTTCTTTCCACAGTATCTGGTTCACCGCTCTGTCCTCAGGGGGCCTTGATACTATGTACTGCCTGACTCTTAGAAAAGAGAAAGGTTTTCCCCGGACTCTGCTTAAATCGCTTTTTCACGTGGTGGCATATGATTAGGTCACATGGAGCTGAGGTTTGCTCTCCATACCTTCCAGTGATGATGTGTGATCTGGATTCCAGATGGAACCTACAGTCCTGATGTAGGATTACAACCAGTAACCAAGTCATGCTGTGCGTGGAGCCATTTGCCTGGAAAGATGAGTGTGATTGTCATGTGCAGGTCTCTGAGCTCTCCCTTGGATCGCTGCCACATCCTCCAACCTACTGCTTCCTTTTCAGAGATCACACTGAGCTGTCTTCATGGATACTTTGAGATGTAAAATGGCTTTGAAAAAAAAAAACACCTAGAATGTTTGATTTGCACAGAAAGATACTGGTTGACTATGAAGAGATTATGTTATTAAAATAACTAGCTTGACTGAATTCATCCAGATTACTTAAAAGCCAGTTTTCTATTTATTTTCTCATCATACATGAAAAAAACCTTAAAGCTATCTTTTGTAAGCAAGTTAGACCCAGCCTCCCCCTACGAAATTTAGACCTCCTGGTTCCAAGACTATCATCTCTACCTGACATAGTGGACAAAAAATTGAAAAGAAGTAGTCTTAAAAATTTCCCTCCCCAAATTACAATATTGATAATTAAATATTTTAAATATCATTTTATTTTATGTATACACAATACAAAAATATATCTATATTTATTTTAAATAAGTATAATGCATTTAAATAAATTAAATATTTAAATAACCTAGGAAGTTATGAAATAATAAATATTTAAGGGTAGAAATTTTGGAAGTGACAAATTAACAAAAGTCAGACAATAAAAATTATTTTCATATAATTATTCAGAAATAGTCCCTCCACATTATTTTTGGTTCCATCTTCTTAGTGTGTTATGTGTCTACAGTATTAGTTTTCAACTAATTATTTATCTCCCTAAACATTTTATTCTAAGGCTTAGAAGGTTAATGTTTTGTAAATTCAAGGATATATTTATAGTTGTTTGTTTTTATAATATGGAGTTATCTAATTCATATTTAATTTATAATTTGTGTAAACTATGAAAACATTTTATGGAGTCTTTCATTGAGTATACAGAGTCAATACCACAATGGCAACTGACAGTTTAACACATGTATATCAAGGGTTGAGCGTTTTATCTTTATTGTGCTCAATTCTCACAGTAACCTACAAAGTATGTATAATCTGTTTTCAGTATTACTGTCATTATTATTACCATGATTATGTGGGTTTGGGGGACAGGGTCTCTCCATAGTTCAGGTTGGAACCTTGAGCCTCCCCGCCCTTGTAGCCTGGGTTGGCCTCCAACTTGCTGTGACCCTCCTGCCTCAGCCCAGTGAGGTATGCATGATTAACTTGTGGGAACAGAGGCTTGGGGAGAACTGTTACCTGGCTGTGATACACAGGTGGGGCGGGCCTAGCCCAGTGCTGCCTGATTATCTGTCTGACTCCAGAGCTTACCCTCTTCAAAATCTCATATTGCTTCTTCTCAAGTGAATTTCATGTCAGATTTCCTATGTCTGAGGAAAATATGTAAGATTCTGTGGCATTGAATTAGGAGCAAATTGGCCGTGCACATGTGCAAGTGTGGTGTTCAGGACCTGGCGGAGGTGATGTGCACATGTCTTGGGGATGGGATGTGAACACACCCTCAGGCAGCTGCAAAGAGAGAGTTCTATTGCATGGTCCTATTTGACTGAAGGAATGACACAACTCTTTAAAGAAGGAAGATTTTCTCCACAGGCTTTTTGAAAAAAGTCAGATCTGTTGCGGATAGTGGGATCAAGGTAGCGTAGGGAGATCCAAAACTGTGCATGTTGAGGTTAGCTGATAGCAGCTATGTTTGGTTTTTGTTTAATGTTATCAGTGTGCCCACGGCTCACTGTACACAGACTGTCTTTCTCGGAGAATGGTCAGATAGGAAAGTCGTCGCTCCGCTCCGTACCCTGCTTCACACGGTGTCCCCGTCCTTGTCTTCGTTTTCTTCCTCGTACCTATTTCCTGTCTCGTCCTTTTTGTCTTTACCTTCACGCTGTCTCTTTCTCCTTTCCTCTTTCAGCGCCCCATCCCTGTCGCCACTCTGGTCTGTTCACACTTCCATTTTGACTTCTCCCTGCCAGACAACCCCAGTTCTGAGCCCTGCCTTGATTTTCTCATAGATTTCTTACTTTTTACCTGTAAATTCTCAGCCCTTCAATAAACGTGACTTTTGTCCTCCTTGACAGCTGCCTTGGCTTTGTAAATATTCAGATATTCTTTGGTATAGCTTTCTGCACCTTGATAAAATTTAGCTTAAAGCAGGAAGGCATTTCTATATCTTTAAGAAAGGTGCTTTGGGATAGGACATGTATATCACCCACTCCTGTTAAATACTGAACTTGGATGAAGTGATTGTCCTATGACATGTGGAAAGGCTCTTGGGTCATTTACTCTTTCGTAAGACTTTTGACTCAAGAGTGACATCTACTCCGGGGTGTACTAAACAAGCCACTGCATTCTAGAGGAGATTTTGTTTTTCAGATTCTTTCCCTGGCATTCACGTCTTGTAGAAGAGGCTTTGTCTACATGGTATACAGGTGGACCTTAGAAATAGTATACCTGCAGCAATAACCCCAAACAACTCCCGGACCATAGTGCAAGGAAGCTACCGAGTGAGACATGTACATTCTGTTACCGTGGTGCATCCCAGGCTGGAAGAAAGATAGGCCTGGGCCAGTCACAGCGTTCTCTTCATAATGTTTCTTTAGCATGACAGAACAGATACAGCTGTAAAGATTCAACTTGAGAGAACTTTTCTGTGATTTTTCTGATGGCGGTGGTTTTTCTTAATCCTGTCTTTGCTCTTTATTCTCGCTTTCTGCTCAATCTTTCCCTCCCTTTAAATGCTTCTAAATATCAAATCTAAATATGTAAAAGTGTGATTCCGAGCTGTGATGGAAGGAAATTTAAATACGTATTTACTAATGAAGGCTTCCTGTTACATAAATGTATTGAAGAAGCCTGTGCTTTTCCAGTTCATCTTGCTTTGTGAATGTGTGACTTTGTAGTATTGAATTTGCAGCTTACTGACTTATTTCAAGCCAGCATTCTTGCTGCTGCTAATGAGCTCCGATAAATTTGATGGATGAGGGTGAGAATGAGTGTCAAATCCAAACTCAAGAATCTGTGTACATTTTCTTTTTATTGATGCTTGTGTTCCTTCCTGAGTTATGTGAGCGTAACAGAAGACGTCTGGACTGGGGCAGAGTCTGGGGTTGCCAAGGCGTAGTCATAGCCTAGGATGCCAAGGCATCCTCGTATTTCCTGCAGCTCTGGGATTTACCCCCAAGTCTGCAGTCACACACTTTCCAAGAATGGATCTAGTTGGAGAGGTTTTTTCAAACCTCAATGAAGTCACAGGTTCTGGCTTCTTTGGCTGATGCATGTGGGGGCTCGATCGCTGGCTGCTGCAGTGTAGTCTGCACATAGGAAAAGGGCTCAGGCTGTAAATACTGTGACATTCTGAAAACCATGAAGGGCTGGTGCCTTTTTAAACATTGCTGCTTAGTATAGATAAATGCAGAAGAACACAGATAGAACTGCCTCTTTATTTGGATCTTCGTAAGACCAGTGCTTTCCTATACATTTTCTCTGGATTTCTCCATTTAACCAATTTTAAATAGAAAAGTGTTTTTGGAGAAGTAGTGGTTGCTGGGGAGTCACTGTAACAAAATTAGTCGTATTTACAAGTGCCAAAAATAGCTTGAACGTAATATTTAATTTTAGAAATCTGTAATGACATTCTTAGCAATAAACTCTCAACAGAGTAATAATACTGCACTCGTAAGTTAATATAATGTTAACAAAAAATTCGTAGGAAAATTCCCAACTGAATGACTCACAACTTTTTTTTTTATCTTGAGAAATTCTTTGATCTTTGATCCTATTGATTTTCAAAATAAGGGCTGAATAAGAAGTAGGACCCTAATGTGGTGATAATTATTGCTGGAGCATTGCTTGAAGTAGAAAATTAATTCCCATAGTACACAGTGAAAGCTACTTAGCAATAGCAAGTGGTACTTTTTCTGTGACTGTGGTGGCTCCACATGGACATCACAAACAGGTGTCAGCTTTATTTACGTTTGCCTTAGATGTCTTTGTCATGCCTAATTGCCTGTCTAAGAAGTTTGATTGGGTCATTTGGCCTTCGCTGATTAAGTAACCATCTAATAGCAGCATAGACATGCACACATTTACATTGTTGCTGTTATTTTCTTAGTCTTTAATGCGGAACGTGACAGCAACTTCTACATGGGTGGTAATTCAGTGAACCTCTCCTTTGCCTCCATTTCTGCCATTCATCATCTTTCTTTTTTCTATTTGTATTTAAATTAGGTAATTATTTCACAAAGTAGTGCAAATGATTGCAAGTCCTCACAAACTACTCAGTTAGGTGCATAGGGTCCAGTCAGGTGTGACGTCTTTACATAGTAGGGTGTCTAGTTCTTCACGTTTAGTTATAGCAGTTTTCTTTTCTGATGGCCAAACAGAACTGCTCAACTGCTAATGACTCTTGAAGCAAGACCAGAAGTTTGCTCCACCTCAAGTACCGCGTATCTCAAAGTGGACACGTGACCTTCCTTTAATGTTGCCCACTTAATTTTGTGCTTTTGTGTCAAAATACCTAATTTGCATGTTTGGGGGCTCCTTCTCTCTAATTGTACACTTTGCTTTGAGAAGTAAATTTTATGCAATCTTTTATGGTGTAAAGCTGCATTTAACATCACAGTTACCTTGCATAACTTTTGATAACTTTCATCTAAAGGCACCTTTTGACTCTGCACATGGAGAAGCCTTGGAGCTGTGTGCAGATGCTCCATGCTGGGCCAGCCTCTCAAACCAGGGGCAGGTGCTGGCCACCCCTCTTGCCCCCGAGAGCTTGGGATGAGAGATCGTTCCACCCCCGCCAGAGTTGGGCTGTGCCGCTGCAGCAGATGGTCAGCATTTGGCTTCCATGGCCCTGCCTCCTGGGGAAGTCTAACAGTGTCTTCTGTTCTGTTATTTACTTTTCAGGTAAAAAGCCAAAAGAGGAACACAGTGCCATATGAAAACAGCCCACAGCTTCAAAGTTGGCAAGGGTGAAAGACAATACCATAAAAAGAACAGAAATTACATGGCACATTTGCGAAAATGTCTAATACAGTTCTACGATCTTGACTTTATTTTACAGAAGATTGAAAAGATTTAGCTGCTGATAGGTTGCTGATTAGATTGCATGCATTTTTTTCATTCTTCATTAGTATATGACAGCAATTTCCATTTTAATTTTCTGACTTGATATTCATGTATGCATACTCATATTTCTTCATGTCAGACAAGACTGTCGTCAGGTCTGTTTGTTTACACAATGAGAAATCAACTTATCTAAATGCTCTCAAATAAATTTCATTTAGGTCATAAATTCTTTTTAATGATTTCATATATATATATATGTATATATATATATATATATGTATAAACATTTTCTTCTCACCTACAAAACCTTTCATAAGTTTTATTATGTTCAGATTGGAACTCTGATGAAGTACCATAGTTTAAGGTTTGAAAACTGAATATATCCCCTGAGAAATAGAAGCGCAGAAGAAAATAACCTCCTCAAAAATAAAAAAGTAACCTCCTCTAGATTATTGTTGCATATGGATTTGATAGTCGCTCAAATTTTGTTCTTAAATATAGCTGGCATCTGTTTGGAAATTGGGGCCAAGGGCCTTAGTTATGCCTCTTTTATAGTTAGTTAGGGTTCAGCCTCATTAATGCCTGTAAATCTGATACAAAGAGAGAATCTGGTAGGAAAAACGGGCTTAGAATAGGGACACAGAGGCTCCCAGGGAAGTCCCCATAGACAGACTCTCCAGAAAACTGGCTGAGTCCGCTGCCACTTGGCCTTCACAGTATAGGCTATGGAAGGGTCCCGGTCTCTGCACAGAACCCTTTCCTGGATATGAGCAGAACTGAGACCCTTGATGAAACAGAGAGAATAGACCAGGTAACCCTGCTGGACTCTGTAACACTGTGTAATGACGTGAACCAACATTAACATCAGAATACAGATTTTAAAGTGTAGTAGAGATAATGTTCATGTAAGATGGGAAAACCTTAATACATTGAGAAAGTAACTGAAGAACCAAGCAATCAGTTACTCTCAGGATTCACAGACACCCACTAACATAAATCCATTTCTCATCCCATCCACTACTGAGTATATAGATTTCCCACCAATAATGGCCAGCACCTGCATGCTGAGGTTGGCTGTGCTAAGCTCCCATCATGACATGATACACAAAGCCCTATACTGTGTGGATCATTGGCTGACAAAGGTACTGCACTTGAGTTCCAGGTTTTCACTGAAGCACTGTCTTGGCTCATGGGGACTGTTTCCACACCTCAGACAGTTACATGTGTCGATTTGGATGAGGGCAACATCAGAGGTGCTAGAGGGAAGGTGAAGCACTTCACGGCCATTTTGTTGCAGTGAGCTCTGGATCCAACAGATGGATCCAACAAAACCCTACTGTTCTTTAAGCTCAAGTCTGTCTGACTTCTACTTAGAACTTCTAGCAAAAATTTAATAGAGTTGCTTAGCATGGCTTTTAGAGCTTTTAAAAACTAATGATGGACATTCTTCAGTTTGATTGAAGAACATTATTTAAAGGTCTAATATTATAGCTGAATTTTACCTGCACTGATATTGATGGCCCTGCAACCCTAGTTTCTGCATCTTACAAATAACTGGTCTGTTCTCTCTGTCATCAAATCTCCACTAGACAGATGTGCCCATTCTGGTGAGCTGTGAGTGGAAAAGTTCTTCCCATGTACCAAGCAATTATTTTCTCCTTACAAATTGAAAATGTTTGCAGAGGTCTTTATTATAAGCTGGGTGGGTTTTCTGGGATTTATGCCCAGCAAGTTGTGTGTGTGGGGGGGGCTGATTTTCTGTACATTTTTGGTAGAGTTCACCGAATATTTATCTTGGCTGACAACTTTAGCTACATCAGTGTTAGTAGAGATGCAGTGGAGACTTTAAAAAGCTGTTATTAAAGTTCTCTTAGATCTATATTGATGGCTTTTAGAGTAAAATTGTCTGCACCACCTTAGCTTGCTTTGGGAATAGAAGCAACAACAGAATTGTGTGTTTGCATTCCCAAGGGCTCAGACTGTTCTGGCAACATCTCTATTATTTGTCTTTAGAGTCTCAGAAGCTTTATACTTACGACTGCCTTCTGTCATCCTGTTGTGATCATCTGGGGTCTCTGATGATGTTCTAATGAAGTGCCCACTTGCTTGTTACTACGACACTGCTTATACTGCTTAGCACACAGTCTTCCCCTTGTGTATTTTTGGATATGTAAATAGTGTTTGGAATCAGTGATGTAGGAAATAAACTATTTTAAGGCTAATGGTGTAAAGATTAAAACATTTCCCCAAGGTACGATGATGTTTCTCCACATTGAGAATGCACATTATATATAGCTGTATAAATATGTAGATTTTTTGTTCTCCAAGTATATTCTTTTTTATTTTTAAAGGAGAAAAGCAATAAAAACAATGATACAAAATTTCAAAACAAGTCAGTAGCAGAGTAACAATGGTTAATATATTGTATATTAGCTTCAAAGTAGGTGCTCAGATTACAAAATGTAGGCATGAAAAATTGATCAAACAATATAAGAACAAACCTTTCAGTAAACTAATAGAAATTAGTAGTATAACAATCTTAACTATTGTATGTGTATATGAATTATATTTTTATTATATATCTTTTTCGTTCCTTCTTTTCTCTTTTTCCCCAATCCAGTTTCTCTTTCCTTTGGAATAGTTTCTTCCCATTTTACAGTATGTATTGTACATTTTGGATCTTATTTACTCTTTCAGCTTCTCACACTAGGGAGAAAATATGATGTTTACACATGTGTGTCTGGTTTATTTCATTTATAAGTATGGTCTCAAGTTATATCTACTTACCTGTAAAAGCCTCCAGTTTACCCTTTATGACTAACTAATACTCCATTGTATAAAAATACTACATCTTTTTTTTATCCATTCTTTTCTTGATGGGCATTTGGGTTGGTTCCAAGTTTTAGTTATTAAAAATTGTGCTGTATAAACATGGGTGCATGTATTCCTGTGGTATGTTTTTAATTCTGCTGGGAAGATACCCAAAAGGGGAATAGCTAGGTCAAGTGGGACCTCTAATCTTATTTTGGGGGAATTCTCCACACTGATTTCCATAGTAGTTGCACCAGTCTACACTCCCAACAGTGGAGAAGGTTTCCTTTTCCTTAAAAACCTCTCCAACATTTGTTATTGGTTGATTTCTTGATGATGGCCATTCTTTCTGGGGGTGAGATGGAATCTCAGTGTTGTTTTAATTTGCATCTTTTGAATGACCAAGGACATTGAACATTTTTTCATATACTTTCTATTTTTATTTCTTCACCTTAGAAGTGTATATTCATCTCAGATACCCATTTTTGGACTGGGTCTTTGAACTTGGGGGGGGGTCTGATTCTTTTGATTCTTTATGTGTTATAGATAGACGTCCTTTGTCTGAGGGACAATGACTAAATTTCTTCCCACTGATGGTTTGTCTTTTCACTCTGCTGGTGATTTCTTTTGATGTACAAAAGCTTTTTAATAAGATGTGATCCCAGTTGTTGATTCTTTGAAGTATTTCCCATGCCCTTTAGGTTTTGTTCATGAATTCTCTGCCTACTCCTATGTCTTCAAGATTTCTGCCTACTTTCTCTTCCAGTAGATTATTTCTGTTTCAATATTTAGATCTTTGATCCATTTTTACTTTAGTGCATGGTGATAAACATAGATCTAGTTTTAGTCTTCTGCATTTAGAGAGCCAGTTTTTCTAGCATTTATTAAAGAGGCTGTCTTTTCTCTAGTGAACATGTTTGGCCCCTTGTCAAAGATAAGGTGGCTGAGTGTGTTTGTAGTTGTGTTTACATCTTCTAGTCCATTCCATTGATCCTCAGGTCTTTTGCCAGTATCATGGGTGGCTATGTATATTTTTGTGTTGACTGATCACCAAATTCAACTAGATGTCTTCTGAAAATGCATCTTACATCCATACCATGGCTACTTAGCAATAAAAAGTAACAAGCTATTGATATATGGAGTAGTTTGGATGGACTTCACTGGCCATAGGCCAGTAAAAAGTGTGAAAAAAGCTACTCTTACAAGGTATATCTTCATTTACATAAGTGTCTCAAAATGACAAATTATAGAGCCTACCAACACATATGCTACTATGGCACAGAACTACATACACACACCGTACCGTGTCATTTTTCTGCCTTTTATGTTACGCTAAAATTATGTAAAAGGTAACCGTCAGAGGAAGTGGATGAGGAGTACACAGGACCCCTTTATCCTATTTTTATACCTTCCTGTGACTGACTCTGTAATTATTTTGTCTTTTTCCCCCCCAAATGAGTCAGTAGTTATCCCTAAGGGAAAAAAATCTTTCTTTCCTAACATTAGTAATAAACTTAGTAACTGATTCTCAAAACCGGAAAAGACTTAATAATATGCACATATACATGCCAGAATCTTGCAGTCCTAGCCCTATTTTAGCTGTTTATAGCTTATATTCTTGGCACTAGTCTAATTATTTTTGATAATTAACTCCCATAAGCTCACTTGCAAGGAGGTGTTTATCAGCTTCAAACTGTGTGTTTGATCATCTGTATTTTAGAAGTGTACCACCTTCATGGACAGCGAGAGTGGTGCCTGCAATACTACATCAGTCAATAAGCCAAGTGCATTTCCAAAATTCTTAAACAGGTATGTCTTCACTGGACGTTGCAGAAGTGCCCACTGTGAGTGGCAGTTTTATTTTTTAACAGCTTTATTATCATTAGCATAACATTTTATGTATTTCAGATGCACAATTTGATGTTTTGATATGCATGCATAGTGTGAACCTACCGCCACAGTCGATGTCATTAACGGCTCTGTTACCTTATAGTCAGCTCTGTGTGTGGTGCGACGGAGTCTTAACCTTTTCATTGTGAAACTCTGTTGTCATTTGTAATTTGTTTTCTGCTTAAAATTTCAGAAAATAAATAAAAAATGGATAGAAGCCTTCAAATTGATTTAAGACATATACAAATCTCAAGCTATATATGTCAAAGAGGACGTGGAGAAACCTTTTAAGGTTTAAAATTCAACATATGTCAGACCCAAATACAGGGACAAAAAAGAAGAGATTTATACTTCATTGCTTGTTGTAATTTTCAAAAGAAAACCCACTTCGGGAATATACTGTTTGTACCTTTTCTAAATAATCTCTTCCCATTCCTCTGATGGAGCATGTAAGGACACACAATTCTAGAAAAAAGAAAAAAAAAGCTTTTTCCTCTGTACATATACAGCAAAGGTTCTTAGAGGATCATACATGTTATATTAATTTCTGCATTGCTCACTACCATGCAGCATCTTTTAACATTTAATTACTAACAATTTAAGAGTTGTTAAATAACTGGGAACTGATACTTTTCAACTGTGTAATATTCAGGGAAAAATTGCAACTATAATGAAAAAATGCACAAATTCTCTTAGTGTATTTTGAATGATTTAAACCCAAGTACCCTAAAAGATTTTCTTGCTGAACTCATGATATCCATTACAGAATGGAATTCTGTCAAGTTTCCAACTATCCATTGGAGGTGATGCTGATCTGCTCTTTCAGGAGAGTCTGACATGGGGCACCTTCTGAGATGCCTTTCCTGGGCCATCGTGGGGGTCTCGTGAGTTGTACCAAGTCACTACAAGGTAGTGACATTATAAAAATACCTCATCCCATTTGTGATCTCCTAATTTTTCTGGCTTTAATTAAGAATTGGGATTTATAAAAAAATGAACTGCAAAACTAGAATGATTTACAAAAGAACTTTCTATGTTAAGAAAAAGATTTCCTGTGACATTCATTTAAAAGTGAATGCCTTTAGGGTGTGAAAGTGAATTTTTATAGATCATTAACAACTTGACAGTTTGGGGGAGTAGAAAAATGTACAACTAATGTGTTAGGGAGCAAAGCCAATTGAGGATCAATCAAAATGTCATAAGTATTTCTGAAAGCTTTAGATAAATTCAATAGAAAATAACTTGTAAGCCATTTTACAAAAACGTATCAATTATACACACTGGTGCAGTATCTATAAATTATTTTAATGCCATCATAAATGGTAACTTTGGAAAATAAATAAATGTCTGCTTCTTCCTTTAATCATTAGCATTCCTGATGGCCTCATCAGCCTGCTTGCTTTGTCCCTCCCAGCTTTTTGTCTCTTTGTCTCCTCTTCAGGCAGTCTCACCGCGTCACTAAGCTACCAGGTCACGAAGGCAAATTTTAACAGAACTGTTCTTCAATCCTTGTATTAGTTGTCTTTTGTCTACTAATCATACAGAAGTTTTGCAAGCTTTTTCTTCCCCCTACTCTGCAGGCACTGATAACGTTATCTGTCCTACTGATCTTGTTATGCCTTTCACTGGCTTTTTCGGGGGTGCTTCGTGTAATTGAAGACAAAGAGATTTTTAAACATTTTACCTTCAACCTCCTTGTCTTCCTTTATTCTTACTGTATTCTTATCTCCAATATGCATCGATAGCCCCCAGCTCTCTTCTGAATCTGTAGTCTGGTTTTCCTACTTCAATGTTTTATCCTTCTCAAAATACCCTTTATGCCTTTTCTTATACCACCGTGATCCCAGGTAGGTAGCTGCAGTCTCCTCCACAGCTCTGTTCATTCCTGTTTCCTCACTTACTCCTTCATTTCCCAATCCTAAAAATTCGCAACTATTTTTGTTGAAACTCACAACTTTTCTCACTTTTTAAACAATAACTTTAAATAAGTGTCCAGGTCCCTAGTATTTGCTTCTTAACATCTATCTTTCTCACTAAAGTAAGAATTATTCTAACTAAAATCTGATTATCTCCCTCATGGTTCTTAAGGCATGTGTTATGGTTGATACATTGTGTCAACTTGGGGAGTCTAGAGGTTTGGCTGAGTGATTCAGCAGGAAGCCAGGGTGCTTACTTTGTAGACATCCTGAGCCTGTGGAAGAGGAGGGCATGGAGACTGTGTGAGAGGTTCACGACCCCTGGGTGGGGTTAGCCTGCTTACAATGTAAGGGAAGGAAAGAGGCTGCTTGCCTGCCATTCCTCCCTTTTGCTGGTTGTTTTTGCTGTGCTCTGTTGCCATGAACAGAACATGCCCTCTGCCATGTGCCACTGTGCCTCTGAACCAGCCAAGTGTGGACTGAAACCTGCGCAAACTGTAAGCTAAATAAACCTTACCTTCCTTCATTTTGGGCGTTGGTATTTTGTCTCAGCAATGAGAACAAAGTAACCAAGACAGCATGTTACTTTCTTGAGTATATAGTTAGGCTGAAATTCCAATATACTAGTTTTTCAAACTTTAATCTTAAAATGGAATGTCACAATAACTAGGATCTTATCTTACTAAAACGCTTTTGCACAGCAAAAGAAACCACCCACAGTGGTGAGACAACCCACAGTGTGGGAAAAATTTTTGCCAGCTGTTCCTCGGACAGAGAGCTACTTAATCTAGAATATATCAAGAACTCAAAAAAATCAGACTCCCAAAGTTTAAAGACTCAATCCATCCAAAAATGGGCATCTGACATGAACAGACACATCTCAGGTGAAAAAGTAGAAACAGCCAATAAATGTATGAAAAAATGTTCAACATCACTGGTAATTGGAGACATGAAATTTAAAATAATGCTGAGATACCATCTCACTCCAGAAAGAATGGCTACCATCAAGCAATCAACTAATAACAAATGCTGGCAGGGCTGTGGGGAAAAAGTAACTCTTCTCCACTGTTGGTGGGAGTGTAGGCTGGTGCAACCACTGTGGAAATCAGTGTGGAGATTCCTCAAAAAACTGAAACTAGAGGTTCCATTCAACCCAGATATTCCCCTTCTTGCTATCTTCCTGAAAGAATTAAAAATTAAAGAATTTGAAACAACATACCACTGCAATATATGTGCTATGTTCATAGCAGCACAGTTTGTAATAGCTAAGTCTTGGAAGCAGCCCAAATGCCCATCAACAGATGAATGGATAAAGATGTGTTTTTTATTCTATGGAGTACTACTCAGTCATAAAAAAGTATAAATGAGATATTTCTGGGTAAATGGATGCACCTTGAGACCATACTCTTAAGTTAAATAAATTAGACATATGAATAAATACCATATTGTTCCTCTGGCATGAGAAACTGAAAGTGTAAATAAGGACCCAAATGTGTAATAGATATTGTGAAGTAAGAGAATGTTCAACTGGGAAGGGGAACTAGGGAGGGGGAAGGGGGAAAGAAGGAAGAAAAAAATGAAAGATAAAGGATAAATACAAACAAAGCTTTTGTAAATAAGGAGAGGAAGAGGGGTTGAAGGCAGGATAGGGAGATAAGGAAAAAATCAAGATTTATCATGCACAGGAACAAATTCCCTATAATGAATGTGATCATTATGGATACCTAAACTGTATCAGTAAACTTAATTAATTAAAGAAATGGAATGTCGTTCTCCCCAGCATGTTCTTTCTCAGGTGATGTCTGTCTGCTGAACTTCACGTTATCCTTTAGATTCCCTTTGGATGTCACACACAGTGAAGTTTTCTCTGATTTTTCCCAAACCCAAATTTCTTTTACCCAAAACACTTTTTCTACTCCTGCCACCATGCTAGCATTATTTATTTGCACAATGGTAGACTCCGCTAGGTTGCCATGACTCTGCCTTATACTTTGTTTGTATTCTAATAGCACAACATCTACTACATAATAGGTGCTCAATTATTGTTTGTAGCTCACATTTCCCGGCCAGACCATTCTGGAAGTAGAGCTGTCTTATTCCAGCTTGCTAGTAACACAGTACACAATGTTTTGGCTTATGATTCTTGTTGGAGGACAGGGTTTGAATCTGGTGATAGCCTTCTTGCTGGCAGCGTCCTGAGGTGGCATAGGACATGGCTGATGAGAGACAGTGGGGAGGAACAACCTGTCAGCTTTTGGGGTAGACCCGCTCAAGGCAAACCATGAATGAACACATTGCATGCATCAGTGCACTAATCTATTTATGAAGACAGAGTCTTAATGCTTTTCAAAGGGCCTGCTTGGTCCCACAGCTTCATATCTGTAATGGGCATTAAATTTCAACATGGCTTTTGAAGGGGTCAGACCATAGCTGTAGTTGCCCAGTATTGTAAGTATGAGCCTCTGAGTGTTTCCTGTCTAGATCCTTAGGCTTTGAAGGTAGCCTCGTGTCATTATAATTGTGACAAGAGTTGTATTCATCCTCATCATTCTTGTTTCCTCTTCCACCTCTAAGAGTTTCCTTTTAGATCGCCATGTTGAGGTCTCCTTTGTACGTCCAACCTTAAAAGAGTCATTTTTTATTTAATGCCTCTGTTGTCATACAAAGTTGTTGAGAATGTCCTCCGTTCCCACCTCCGTTGCTTTCTCTTCCAGTCTGGGCACTGATCACAAGGAGAATTTGCCTCTTATTCCTCCAAGAATACGGCCTTACTTTTTGTTCCACAGCCCCTTTTCTTACTAATGAGCTTAGGCTCTTTCTGAGTGGAATGTGTACCAATCTGAGACGGATCTTCCTAAAATTGTTTTTTCCCTCCACAATTTTGCCTTTGTCTAGAGGCAACGTGAATCTCCCCTACTTTTCCCGGTAGATAGCCTGGGGCATTAAGAAGTTCTTATCCCAGAGAGTTTAACAGTTTAAGGGTCTTAGATCTGCAGAGCCATCTGTATTTCCATTCATGTTAATAGTTACACCTTTCATAAAGTTTGAGCCCTTTATTCCACCAACATGTATTCATAGGTAATGAAAACTGCATTTAGGCCCTCCTTCCTCAACTCTGATGTGTATCAGAAAAGTCGCACCGGTCCACCTAAGTAGGCAAAACTTGATTTAAGAATATTTCAGTAGGGGAAAGAAATTCAACTCACCTCCACTCAGAAGATCAGGACAGTTTTTGAGTCCCAGGGAGCCAGTGAAAAAGTACTGAAAATGTTAATGGATGGTGGATCCGCGTGGTTGGGCCATCTGTTTGGGCTCAGTGGTGAGTGTGGAAGTTAGGCTCCTACCCTCCTACAGAGCCCAGAGGCCGGGGGCCCTGTCATTCCTGATGGTTTTACTTCAGAAAAGATGGCTCCCAGGTTCTTGAGAAAGACTTCCTGGAGCTGTGGGAGACGCACATCTCAAGGAGAGGGAGGGTGAATTTAACAATGGCAAGTTTTCTAAACTAAAAGCTGTGAGAAAAGGGAGGTCAGAGGCTTGAGAAAGCAGCCTGTGTGTTTGGTCAAACTGAAGGAGATTTTGTGGTCATCGCGTTCAGATATGTAAGGATAAACTAAAAGGTAAATAATGACTCACTTAACTTGCTTTCAAGTGACTTTTTGTATTCCATCAAGAACAACAAAATGGGTCACGCAATAGGGCACTTGCCATTATTAATGAAATTTATACATATTTAGACTTAAAAATAAGCTAGAATTTTGAGCAAGTTTCCTTCTAGGTTATGTGTTATGTTCTTTGGAGGAAAGATGAAGAAACCCTTCAAGATAAATGCTTTGCCATCGTTACTGTTTTCTTCTTTCTGACTCACTGTTTATTAAAGGTGAAAGTATTTATCACACGGGGAAATACTTTGGTTTGATTGATTTATATTGTTGTCTTCTCTTTCTGCGGAAGTATCCATTAGGGCGAGTCAAGAACAGAAAACAATAATTTCACACCCTGGCTGAGCTGCTTCTAAGAGAAGTGAATCATATGAAGCCAGAGGGCGGATAAGTGCAAGAGAAAAAGGAAAAGCAGGAAAACTGTAAAAAGAAACCATAGCGGCTGTCACCACCCTTCGAGAAAGTGCAGCTTCAAGGGTAGATCTTGATTCCAGCAGATGTTTTTCGTATCTCCTGTGCGAAATAGGTTTCCTAAGTACAGAGGGTGGTCGCGGCACGTGACTGACTCTTTGCCATGGTACGCACATCGTACTTGTCATTGTGAAGTGGCTCGCAGGTGAAATTGCTTGGGGGCGGGGGAAACGAAGGAAACGTTAAGAGCTGGGGGAAGGCGCGGAGGAACCCATCTCGGAAACCTCAGTAACACGGCTTCTTGGGACGTTTGGTTAGTACCTCTCCGCTTCTCGTGTCGCATCTCGTTGAGATGCCGTTTCTTTGCTGTGGCCTCGCTCCCTAGGAGTCTACTCGGAAACTCCCGCGTCGTTGCTGCCTCTGTTCTCGTCTCTAGCCCAGTTCCAGCTCGCATCCCACATGTCAAGCAGACTACCGAAATAATTTTTTATTAGTTATCTTACTACAGTCCATTCTTTATACAGAGGAAACATTTAAGAATGTGAACCAGTGTAAATTGTTCTGATCAAAAGACATAAAATGCGTCCATGGTTTTCCAGTGCACTCAGAATAAATTCTACTTGCGGCCCTCCATACCGAGCAAGCAAGCTCGGTACTCTGCCTGCCCCGCACTCACACCTTCCCTCCTCTGGTTCCTGAGCTCCCAGGGTCACGTCCTCCGTGTCCCTCAAAACCGCCATGCTTATTCCTGCCTCGGGGTCTTTGCACTTACTCTTCCCTCTCCTCCAGTGAGGGTTTGTCAGGGTTTTGAGTGACTGGTGTCCTTGCTGTTCGTCTCGCAGCACAAGGATGAAGATTCTCTGACTATTCACTGTATATTATCTCCCTCCCCGTTACTCTTTATCACCATCTTCCAGTTTTGTTTTCTTCGTAATAGTTACGTTACGTGAACATATCTTATTTACTGCTTTACTTGACTACTGCCATGAGAATAAAAGCCCCATAAGTGCAAGGATCTTCCCTGACATAACTCTGCCGTAACTCAAGCAAGAAGCAACCTCCTGGAAGACTGATACGCCTACTAAATATTCCAGTGAAGTAATTAATGAATTTACTGAATATCGTTCATTGATTTCCTATTATCTGCCGGGCCCTGTGCAACATTGCCTTGAGATGGAAAGATGAATATGGCCTGGCTTTACACCTCATGCAGTTTCCTGGCTGGGTATTACCTAGATCTGGGCATCTGGCTAGCAAACCATATTTTATGATTTAAATTTAATTTTCTTCGGGGAACCAGGATGCAGTGGTATTTCAACATCTTCATAGATGTTGGTTCTTTGTGTATATTTAAAACTAACCTCTCTCATTTTACACATACTATTTTTTCTGTTTTATCACGCTTTATCCCACAAAGTACTAGATCCAAGGCTTTCAGATGCTCATTATAAAGTGTAAACTTGTGTGTAAGACATTTACTCTGTCTTTACAGAATATGAAGTGTAGTAAAGAGAGATAAATTCTATATTCTGGCAAACATAAAATACAGCTCTATCTTTTAAATTCCTCAAGGGAGACAGAATGGATAATGGATCCACAAAAGGGAGATATCCTGTTGAGACAGGTGGATAGGAAAGAAATGTTTCATTACAAGATTAGCTTTAAAAATCAACGAGATTGTGACAGATGCAAGAAATGTCAGATATAGAGGAAAAGGCAAGAGAAGAAAAAATTTTCCAGTTCAGTTGCAGCATCAGCATAAATTTTGGGCAAGGACTTCTAGTATGGAGATCTTTGAAATTTCTTCGGGAGTTGGTGGGAGTCCTTGGAGTTTGATAGTAAGATTAGTATTAGCGAAACAGTGTTGTGCAGAGGAAAATTTCTGGCAGAATGAACTGAAGGCAAACTGGAGACAAGGAGACCAATCAGTTAGCTTTTATGATATAGCAGTCCAGGTACGACAGACTCAGAGTTTGAAAATTAACATAGAAGTTTTTCCGAGGAAATAATTTTAAGGCATACACTGAGAAATACAACTGCCTGCCGCAGTGATCTTTTATCTCACTGCGTTCATCCTGAACTGCATTCACTTTATTCTTCAAATCCAAGGCTTTTCACCTTGGTGTTTGTGAATTACCTCCTCAGGTTGGCTACAGTTTTAGCAATATGTTCTCATGTGTGCTGCACAACGCTCACCTATCAATAAGGAGTTTGAAGATCTCTGAGTTCTCAAAATGTGCACCTTTCTGGTGCAGTTGAAATGTCTACATTTGAGTTAGGATACTAATGCTGCTTCTGCTTTTGGGGCTGCTAATCTTGCTATTTCTTAGGTTTTCGCAACAGATTTAAGTGGTTGGCCAGATCTTCTCTACAAATGCTTTTAGTCCTACCTGCCTGACCAGCGAACATATAACAGCTTGAATCACCCTTATGTTGAAGGTGCTCTGCCTTATAAATCACATGTCCAGCCCTGTGGTGTTTAGTTTATATAATTCATCAAAAATATTTTTGTTGAGCCCTGTGCCAAAGCTCCAACCGAGGGTGCCAAAGTGCAATAGATGTGTTTTAATCTTCATGGATGTTTGCTCACTCCCTGCTCGCAATACTGTTTCCCATGGGGTTTCCCCGCTCTGATTTCTTTTCCTTTTGCTTCTGACCCGGTTTCGTTTGTGCTAGTATATTTTTAATTGGCCATTAGATACATTTCCCCAAGTCGAGGTGGTCTTCCAAGTCTGCGTGCACTCCCAGAATTCTCTTCCTTTCACATGTGATTACAAACAGCTTCTGCAAATTGGCTCCTGAGTCCCAGTCATGCATCCTTTGTAGCCTCTGATAGCTTCTTAGCTATCTAGTTAGTTATCCTGTTCTAAGACATTCTGCCTATTTCCTGCCCTCAGCCTAGGATTAGCCATTTCCCCAAGAAGTTTTGGTTTCTTCAAGAGGGAGCTAGTACTTCAATACTGCAATTTGGACTGTGAGATGCTTATTGTGCCAAGATTTGCCATTGTTTCCAAGCTATCCTGTAACATACACATAAAGTAACACTAATACTTGTAATTCAAATGAAGGGTTATGCAGTTTTGTATTTCATCTATTGTATATCAATATATGTTTCCTGAGACTCTAGGTCCTGAAGGACACAGGGGATGTTAGAACAGTTCGTATTATAAACACAGACACGATGGCCTGAGAATAGTATTTTTAATGTTGTTAGCACCAACATGATTTATACGATGCCTGATGCTTTTCATTTAGGAAATGCTATTGAGATTGTTGATTGGCATATAACACACATAATTTTAATTGATTTGAAAAGTTACAGACCTCTATATGTTTGTTTAGCAAATGAAACTGGTCAGTTGTGGTGATTTTCCCTTAGTATAGCCTTCTCTATACTTCAGGTTACCAGTGGTTTCCAAGGGGAAGCCTGCTGAGAATTCCACTGAACAAACAGATTGATATAATGAGGCCCAGAGTAACTTACGTGAGGAGGTGCCTTGTGGAGGCTGGAGGTAGACCTTCTGTCCCTCATTATGGTTTGTTCTTTTTCAGTCTAAGGAACTTCCAGACCCAGGTGTGTTTACTTCTAAGGAACATAGTATTGATTTTCTGTTTCTCGCTAATATTAGCAGTCAATACTTTGAAAGCCACTTGAGAACACCTTAATTATTTAAATAAAAGTAGGCATGTTTTATGACAGAAAGGGGTTTAATAGCTTCATTTTGGAATAATGTTCATTCTTCTGGAGGAAAAGAGATAGATTTCAGTGGAAATACTGAGAACACTAGAGTTCTAACTTGGCCAAGCATTTTGCCTTTCTCCCCAAGAGTATTTCCGGTCAGTTTCAGTGTATAAACTGTTACTTCATTCAAGGAAATCTTAATGTTTTCAGGAAGCTAATAAGAAAAAGTAATGGAAGGTCTTCTAAACTTGTATGTTTAGGGGAAGTTAAGCTCAAGTTTAACTCAAAACATTAAGGAGGGAGGAGAGAGACGTGACAATAGAAATTGTATCATATGCATTTAGGATATGATCAGTAACTAGGAAAAGCAATGTATGATATGTGACAGCCAAAGATAATTTATTTTTGCTTTATATTAAAGAGATATCGCTAAGCCAGTATTCCTTTTTAGTTACTGTGCTTGAAAGGTATTAAAATTTTGAAAAAGAAGTCAAGTAGATTGGAAAAAAAATAAGATTGAAGGAACATGGAGATTTCTTGAAAAGAAGCTAAGTACATACAACTTGAGTCTCATCAGTTTAACCTATAACTAAATGAAGAGCAGCAAAAATAAATAGTCCTCAAAGAGAAAAGACTTATTTGACAATTTAGGATTAGGATTATATGACTAGAAGGAATAAAATGAAATCAAGATCTGGGCAATGTGGTTTTAAAGTATTTCAATATTTGCTAATAATGATAACTTGGGAGAAAAATACTTCTATGGTTTTGCACAGTCAAACTAAATTTACACATTGCACTCACATTTGCCAAGAAAAAAGGAGAAGGTTTGTGATGTTCTTTGTGAGAGCTGAGCTTCAGACATAAGTAGTGGGGGTCAGTTTTACTGGGGGGATTGAAAAGCAGACCTTATCCTGATGGTTTATGGTATCACACTGTCCTCTGATAAATAGGTCGAGCAACTTATTTTGGGTAGCTTTTTCTTTTTCAAGTGAGATTTCAATCTTTATACTGTGTTTCTTCTCCCTTTCCTCTGCAAGTACCTACTTGTACGCATTCTTAGAAGAGCAAATGGGTGTCACTAACCCATCTGCAGTCTCTGGCTCTTTCTTGGTGCTTCCTATGCAGTGGCTGGTTTGTTTTGCTTTTCAGGACTGGTGGCTGCGGGAGTCTCTGTGGCCAAGACCTGTGCTTCATGTGCTAGTGGCCCTGGCCTGGGCTCTTTGCCTGCACACTGGGCCTGTTTTGTCTTGCCGGGTTCTAACTCACCTCACCTGTTGAACCACTTCGGCTTCCCATATCTTTGCTCTGTGTCATGCATGGCCGTAGGCGTGAGAAGAGGTTCCTCAGCCAGCATGCAGGGAAGCGCGCTGCTAATAAGAACCCGCAGTACCTTAGAGCTCCTCGCATCTCCCCAGATGCTTCTGTAACGGCCCCATCCTCAGACCGGGAGAGTAAAGAACGCAAGCCTTGCCATCTTTGCCTGTGTCTGCCCTCTGCTCCTCAGTCGCCAGGTCCAGAGAGAGCAGCTGTTTAATTCTCCTCCATTCTCAGGTGTCCCTTTCTCATGTTCTTTTCCGTCCCAAGGAATTTTCCCTCTTCTCTTCCATAATGCGATCCTGTCAGATTGTCTGCTGGAAAACGTGATTTTCTGAGAAAGGAAGTAAAACTACATCTAGGCCATATTTCAAGTGTCAGTCCTGTCACAACAGTAAAAGTTCTTAGACGTAGGTCCTGTTGTAAAAAATGAAGTCAGAGTCCTTCTTGTTAATGCTTTTCTGTCCCACCCCCCGCCCTTTCTCTGGCCTGTTTGTCTGTCACTTCACTTTCGCTGCCTTCCGGATATTGACAGTGGAGCACATAGGTCCTGCCTTCTTTCCAGTCCGGTGGTGCCCTCGCCCTGGCCTCTGGATTCTACGTCTTCCTCGGGTCCTTTTGCATTGTCCTTTCATTCCATAAGCCACAGCTTCCTCTTTGTGAAAGAAACCCTGCTCCTCAGCACTCTCCACCTCACTTGCCTGTCAGAAATGTCAGCTTGGATTAGTCCATTTTAACTTCTGTATCCTCAGCCCAGATTTCTGAGGACCGGGCACAGAACCTGGCATGTAGTAAGTGCTTGATATTTGTTGAGTGAATTACAAGCCAGCAGAATATGTATTGGGTAATATTTAAGATCATTGAGTTTGGAAAAGATGTATATACATTTTAAACTATGAGACCTTGAACAAACATGTTAATAAAGTCTCTCCTGAGTTTTTGATTTCTTCATGATTAAGATAAAAATAAGGATAGTTTCTATTTTTTGTAAGGATTCAAGATGTGAGAGTACATTGTTGTCAAGGAGGTGAAAGGTGGTATCTTCAAGGCATGTTAGCCAGTGTGCAGTGGCTGAAACATAATGGACCCGGACCTGCAGTTCTACTATGGTTCATTTGAACACCCCTACCACCACGCTTCCTCTCAGCTTCAAAGAGCTGAGAGTGGGTTGGCTGGTGGGAAGAGATGGGACCAAGAAGCAGGAATAGCTGGGTGCAAGAGTGTAGCAAGCAGCAGGAGGAGGTTGACAGTAGGTGTTATTTAATGCCTCTTTTGGTCTGTATTCTTACTGTTACTATGTGTCTTGGTTACTTTTTTCTCATTGCTGGGACAAAATACCCAACACCCAAAATGAAGGAAGGAAAGATTTATTTAGCTTACAGTTTTTGGAAGTTTCAGTCCCTACTTGGCTGGCTCAGAGGCAGAGTGGCACATGGCAGAGGGCAAACTGTTCAGGGCAGCAGAACACAGCAAAAACAACCAGCAAAAGGGAGGAATGCTGCAAGCAGCCTCTCTCCTTCCCTTACATTGTAAACAGCCTACCCCCACCTAGGGGTTGTATAGCTCTCACACAATCTCCATGCCCTCCTTTTCCACGGGCTCAGGATGTGTACAAAGTAAGCACCCTGGCATCCTGCTGAGTCACTCAGACAAACCTCTAGACTCCCCAAGTTGACACAGTCTATCAACCATAACACTATGTAAGCGAAGTCAATGGTATAGACTTACCCTAATAATTGACAAGATTATGTCTTAGATTTTATAAGAGTTTCTACTTTTTAATCTTTGTTTGACTTTTTCTCTTAATCACCATTCTTCTCTGTCTTGTGAAGTCTCTGTGTATTTTTTGCAGGACACAGGTGTTTTGTTTGCTGTTACTGGTGTGTTTTGTTGTTTGTAATTGTGCCATGTGTATTCAAGGCTTCAGCAAAGATGGAGAACAAATAGACACTATCAATCACATGACATCTCATGACATTGGTATCTTCTTCCTACTCATTTAATGAAACTTGAATATCCAGGGAAATATGATAAAATTTTTGTTGCAATTTATGATTCCTGGTTTTCTTTGCTTTAATTTTTCCAGAGTTCACTAGTCAAGTTTTCATCAAGTCTTCTAATAACTTATAGACCAGTGTTACAGACCAATCTTAGAAATCAGTGTTATAGACCAGTCTTAGAGACTAATGTTACAGACAATTCTTAGAGACCAGTGTTGCTTTCTTCCTACTTTTCTCCCTTCTTACCATCAGTATTTACTGAGCTGCAAGAAGAAAATCAAAACAAAGGTGCCAGTAATAGTGTTAAGCATTTGTATGTATTACATAATTTGGTTCTCACAATTATAACCCTATAGATTTTAGCTACCCAATATTGCAGAGATGTTAAGTAAATTTTTTAAACTGTTGAGCAGCAAGTAACCAGATTCAAACCTAGAGTTGTGTATGTGTTTGATAACTATAATCTTAGGAGAATACATCTTAAGTAAAATCACATAAAAGTTATAATTGATTTAACATATTTCTGTTGTGCACTGTGGCTGTGATTTCAAACTAGGAATTAGCTTATATTATATAGTGGATTTTTGTAATTAAGGTAATTACTTGAAAATATAAATACAATTATTCAAGCATTTTAACCAAATCACAAAATGCCTGAGTACCAGTTGTGAGGAGTGAGACTCTACTAATGGAAAGAGAGCTTTGTTTGGGAGAGGGCAAAGGAAGGGTCACCAGTGTTTCTGTAGGGTTTGCAAAACAGTTTTAAAGAGGTCAGGGCTTTCAGAGTTTTGACATCACTCTCTTTATACTTCTTGTGTCTGTACATAGTGTTTATAAACAACTTGGCAATAGGAAAGTTAACTCCCTCGGGCCCGGTGCGCTGTCCTTAGTCCGTGTATGTCTCCTTTCTGCGCTGTGACGCACTTGGGCATGACTTAGAGGGCCCAGTTTGAGTGTATTCACTTGTACCCTTCCAACAGTTACATTTCCAGGAAGCACCCAAGGGCCGTATCTATTTCTGTGCTTCCTTGAGTGCGGAGGAGCCCTTGGAAAGCGTTGCCTATGAGTCACTTTTCAGTGTCTAGGAACTTTGTCATCTTGGACACATTATTGTGTAAATAAATTACACTCTTTATATCTTTCCCTAAAGTCACTAGTGATTTTAATTGGGATCTTCTGTTCATCTTCATCATATCTGTTACCATCTCATGCTATTGACCCAACCGCAAACACATTTGATAAATTTTATGCAAATATATAAACTTACATATTTAATGAAAATATATGCCTATAAATACATATATACACTCAGTACAAAGGTGGATCAAATTGCCCAGAAAAAGACAGTCTTTATAGGTGATTATCAACTTCATGGGTAATATGGCATACCTATATAGAAATACACCTTTTAAGATTTTGGACAGCTTGCCTAGAAAAGAGTTTAATAATATCCAGTGTTTATACAAAAGTTTGGTGGATAGTTAAAGATGCATTGTTATGTTTCTTTATCTGATTTTTAATTTAACAACACACACATTTATTCTCATCATAAATAAATTAAAAATATAAAAATAGAGTTACCAGACTCTCTTTGGGCCACTTTTCTCCACTCAAAGAAATTAGGATTTCCTCTTTGGAATATACACTTCAGCTTTTGTCTTTATGTACATATCTAAGTATACAGAACATTTTAGGTTTGTTCTTATGTGTATTTTCAGTGTAAAAAGTGTGCATTGCTTTAAAAATCTTACCATAACATCTGTGTCTTACAGACCCTGTGCATACATACATCCACAAATTATTAATTTTACCCGTGGCGTGATACCCAGCAGACTTCGAACAAAACCCAGAGCCCTTCCTTGATGAGACCCTTGGGGCAGAGCCACGGTGTCTCGCTCTTTCTGCCCACGTGGCTGTGCACTGATACTCTGCAGCACACCGATCACTCCCTCCTTTCGCTCTTCATCTGGAAACTCTGCTCTTCCGTGTGCTGTTGCTTTTTCCCTTTATTCAAGTCTGCACCCAAATGGAGTCTCTTCAAAGCCCCCTAATATTCCTCCCCCTCCTGTGATCCTCTCATCAATCTCTTTATTTATATCAATTAATAACTTCCTTTATATATATATATATATATATATATATATATATGTATGTATTTCCCAGTGTATGTATTTATCAAATCCACAGTGTCCTGTCTGGTTGGCAGCAAGCACTCTACCACTAAACCACAAAGCACCGCTTGTTTCCTTATAGCTGGGATGGGTGTATTGCTGACGTCTGTGATTCACTGAAAAGCATGCTTAAAATTCTCTTTTTTCTTGACCAGTTTTGCATGCTTGTATCTGATAATCTGAACAACTGATCTGAAAAAATACGCAGCATGAGAACCATTGCTGAATTCCTACCATCTTATATGGTGAAGCTCTGCATCAGTTCCAGTTTTTTTTTTTATTACTTATTACTGTCTTTGATTGTTTCATCAATCTTACATTCTTACGTGTGGTGGACCGAGCAACTTTATTGAAGATAACAGCATGTAACGTAGCAACCATTGTTAATTCCTATCATTTTGTTTTGAGACCACGTATCATTTTTGTTGTTTTTGTGTTGTTTTGTTTTTGTCTTCATCATTGTTTTGTTAGTTTTTTTCTCTTTAAAATAAAGACTTTAAAAAGTAAATAAATGTGAAGTAAACTTAATTTTTGTCTGTTGTGCAAAACTGTCAAAACAAACAAGCATTTACGACTGAATATTTGACTGATAGTTTTTACCTCAAAATTTGTTTCTTTTCTTTTAAGTTATGTCATAGATTTTTAAAATTTAAACCAAATTCTTTTTGGTTTAAATAAAAAACCAGATTTTTTTTATTTAATCAAGTATTTTTATACTCTTTCCAAGTATTTTTATACTTGATTAAAGTGTTTTTACAAAGTTTCATAGCAGAAGAGCTCAGAGCATCCTTTCTTATGTCTATCTTCAGTTTTCACCAATAAATGTGATAGTGGCTCATGATTTCTTTATTTTTCTTTTATTTTTAATTCACAGGTAGTAATTATATATATTTATGGAGCACAGTGCGTTACTACTCCACATGTATACATTGTGGAATGATTAGATTAGGCCAGTTGACATCTGTCTTATTACGTGTCATTTGTTTGTGCTGAGAACTTTTAAAATATGGTCTTTCAGCACTTGAAATACTGTATTGTTATTAACTGTGGTCACCATGCTACACGGTTCTTACAGCTTCTACTTCCTGAGTTCACAATGTTACCTCATTTCGTATACATTATTAGATGCCGTGAGTTTCTTTTTAATGAGACAGAATTGGGTGTTGAATTTCATTAGCTGAGTTCCTCTTGTCTATTTTTTCTTCCTTTTGCCAACTATTGCAGTAAATTTTATTGATAATTTTTAGCGATGAAACATAATTTCATTCCTGAAATAAATGACTTATTTAGTCATTATGAAATCAATTTGCACTCTTTTTATTTAGACTTTTAAAAACATTTGTAGGACTGACATTTTTCCTGCTAGGTGACCTTTTTGCTTGTGGTGTGTAAATCATTTTAGCATTTTAAAAGAGATTTCAATAACCTTTTAGGTTTCCTTGTAGTGTGGAACAGTTTTTATAACCTGGGACTCATGTCCTCCTTGAAGGGGTGTAGAAATTTACTTGCATTATTTTAACAGTTCCCTCGGGGGAAGGTGGTCAGGTATTTCCATTCCTTCCATTGCTGGCATTTTGATGTGTTTTGGGCCAATTTTGACAATGCATTTTCCTAAAGATATTTTTATGCTTAGATTTTCAAATGTATAAAGCTTCTGATGGTGTTCTCTAATTTTTTTAAAAAAAGTATTCATTTTTAATAATTTTTAATTCCTTACTTAAATCTTTTCCCATTTTTAAAAACCAGCCTGCCAAACCATCTGGATTTTATGTAAAAAGTCCTAGTTTTAAATCCTGGCAACTAATTTTATTTTTTCAAAAATACTAAATTTACCAGAAAAACAAAACACTGGCACTTGTCAATTTGAATTGATCTGGATTGACAATTACAGTCTTCTTTTCTGTTCTTCTGAAGGAAAGTTTTCAATTTCAATGAACATTTAAACATATATCTCATTGTCAATTATGAAAGATATTTAGTAGTTATATTCTCAGAACAAGACCAAAACCTTAGGGAAATTTTAATTTCTTTTTTTTTTTTTTTTTGCGGTACTGGGGATCGAACTCAGGACCCTGCGCTTGCTAGGCAAGCGCTTATTCCACTGAGCTATATCCCCAGCCCCCCCCCCCTTTTTTTTTTTGCGGTACCAGGGATCGAACTCAGGACCTTGCGCTTGCCAGCCAGGCGCTTATTCCACTGAGCTATATCCCCAGCCCCTGGAAATTTTAATTTCTTTGCCTCTCCTTTTTTTCTGCCATTTCTCATGTTGAGAGCATCTGCTGTTTAAATTTTAAATTGTTTCTGCAATTTTAAAAATTATAACTCATTTATTTGTACTGATTAATTATTTTAGTTTTCTTGTCACTGTGTTTATGTTTGGTTTTCTTCTTGAATTCATGTTTTTCATTTTCCTTTAGTTTCTCCATTAGTGAGTTAGTGATTCTTTTATGTACTGTCTGGGAGCAATAAACTTACAATCTTATATATCTGAAAATATCTTCATCTTGCTTGTAAATATTAATTATAGGTTTGAAGCCTGGAGTCTCAACTTTAAAGACATAACTGCACTGTTCCTTTGTGTCAGTATTAAGAATTACGTTTGCTTCTAATACTGATTGCTCTGTGTTGCTTCCCATCTCTTTTACTGTGAATGCTAATGCTTCCATTTAATGTAAGACACGTTCCAACATACTAAAGCGTTTCCTCCACTCTACTGTATGTGTTCTTCAGGAAATACTGTTAAGTAAATGTTTAAGACTTATGTCTACCCTCTACATCTTCATGTTTTCTTTCAGGTACTTTTACTTTATTTTCCTTTTTTGATTCATTCTGATACACAATCACTCTTAGACCCTGGGCCACCGCTAGTCCTGTAATTGGCTTGTTCTCCTAAAGTTGTGACTGTTTTGGAACTGTTATCTCAATACCATCCTTCTTTAGACGGTCAGGTAATAGTTGTAACTTCGTTGTTGTTAACATAGCTAAACAGCAGAGATGTCAAGACTGAAGTATCCTTTCTGGAATTTTTAAAGAAATATGATCCTTGGCCATCTTTCTGTTACTTTTTTGTGATTTTTCCTTGATATAAACATTTAACTTCTTTTGAACTTTAGAGGCATAAGCAAATTTGTCTTAACATTAAGCATGTATAATTCTACTTCTTTGTCATATGCAATATATTGCTAGCCTGAAATGAGTCATTTTATGTTATTTTGTGGGAATACTCTTATTTCCTCTTCTATCCCCAGTCCTAGAAAGAGGCGTAGCATATGCTTGATCATTGGTACTTACTATCCATTTGTTTTTTAATAGTGTACGTTTGTAATACAGAATAGTGATGTCCATTTTGGGGAATTGCTATGTGCATATAATATTCTTTTGATCATTTTCAATCCCTTTACCTGCTTCTGCCTTTTTCACCCCTCCTCTGATTTGCTTCCCTATATTGGAGTCTAACCTCTAGTTTCCTGTTCTCTTTCTTTTATTTTGAAATTAGTCATTTTAAATGAAAACCTCCACTTGACTGAATTCTCATTTTTAAGGACGTGTTCATATCGCCAGAGTGCACTATTGGTGAAGTAACTTAGTTTTTTCTAAGTTTTACCACACGGTGATAAATTTTGAGAAACTAGATTTTACAGACAAAAGACATGAAGTTCCATGAGTCATGGAGGTCTTTGAATCCTAGAGGTGTGGGCTGTAATTTTGGAAGCTACAGGCTTTTAGCTACTTAAACTGGAGTCTAGCAGAAGCTACAGTGAGTCTTTGGCTGGATCTCCTAGCAGTTTGCTGAAAGGGACTCACAGAAATAAACAGTTGCACGGGGGTGTGCTCTGTCATAGAGCATTAGGAGCCCAATACCTCATGGAAATGCTGTACCACTGATTTTTTTCTGGGATTAAAAGTAATGTTAAACTCACCCAATTGCTTGTTGCACTGTCAAGAAACTCCGTGTTATTTTATTTTTATTTTCCTCTCACCTCCCTCTGAAAGTTTCTTACAATGAAATTGCAGTGGCTTCAGTTTTGGTAAGGAGTGTATACGTTTTTGCAGCTCTGTCAGAGTACAAATTGTCCACATTACCTTACAATAGGTATAGTTTCTAGGTATGAAAACAATAACAACCTATGAATTTTAAAATACTAATCATGAAACTCAGCAACATTTTTTTTCTCTTAAGTTTATGGTACCGAACTTTTTCTGTATTTCAACTTCACCTTCTGTACTGCATGTACCATTTTATAGATTTTATAATGTGACTACTTTCATTGATGCATCGAGGACCAAATACTTGTGAACTGCTTCTTATTGATGAGAATTCAGAAATGGTGGGAGGGTAAATTGGTATATAAATATAAAAACTTATGAATCTAGACAACTTTTATATTCAATACAGCCAGATGTAATATTTGACCATTTTCCAAGTACTCATAATAATTATTTAATAATGTTAGAAGGCAACATAACTTGGAAAAAGGGAAGCTAATGTGTGGTAAAAATTGCTATTTTAGAACCTAAAGCATCAACTTGTCCTGCTACTTTATGTTTTAGTGACTCTAATAATGTTGTAGGACATTCCTCTGTATGTTTTATTTCTATGAACTAAAATTGTAATGTTCCTATGGGCAGACCATTTCCTTTTGCCTGGCTGCTCATTGAAGGGGATATTTGATTATGTGAGTTGTTGCCCATACCCTGGTATTTCTGAGTGTCTGGCTTTTTTCTTTTTTGTACCAGGAATCATACTCACAACCTTCCACTTGCCAGGCAGGCACCGCTGAGCCATATCCTCGGCAAGTGTCTGGCTTTTGCTAGAAATGGACACTAAGTGAAATCCAGCGAGTGGCTGAATTTTATAGATTTATGAAACAGTGAGTATCAACATGAAATTAAGAGGAATGGGCTTTGTTTTTTTTACAGTACACTTTGTATAATTCAAATTAATTTGGGAAAGACCATTCATACTTATGAAAACTTTTAACATAATGAGACACTGGAAATGTGTTTTAGTAACATGGACACACATACACATATATAAATTATAGTATGATGTCATAGCAGAGGTCTTGTTAGGTGAATAACTGAGTAAGTGTGACACACTTAGGCATTGCGCCATGCAGTTATACGCAGCTCAAGAGTAGTATGTGAGAAGAAATCCTGGACTCCAAGGACTTCATAGTCTAATGTGCTAATTTTCATTGATTAACTGAGTTTCTTACCATAAATCTGAACGAGTTCTAGACATGCTTCAGAAGCTTACTGGACATCTTGTACTGTGTCTTTGCCTCCTGCAAAGAAACTGTGCCTACTCAGTTCAGCTCTTTACTTTCCAAAAAAATGAGAGGAAAAGACAAGGCTGGTTCAGTGATTACAGAAGAAAAGGTCCTAGAAAGGACTTTAAATGCCTTAAAAGGATTAACACTAACCCTCAGTACAACCTGTGGGAGGACTCTTGAGAGAGTTCTAGTGAAGGGCGCCCCCTAGAGCACAATCAGTATAAACGCCGAGTTCTACAAGTGCTTCCTGAGTTCAACTTCGTCATTTACCTGAAATAAGTTAGTCTATATACTAAATTTCTTTTGTCTGAGCCATAATTTAGTGATAAACTTGAATTTATTGTGCACATTGACCTAAGAATTCTGTGTATAATAACATTAAGAGTGAGTCTACATTTGCGTTCAGAGGAACCTGGGTTCCCCTCCTGGTAAACTGTAGCTCATTATGAGAAACCCTGACTGAGCCACTTGGAAGAGGAGCTCTGTCACCATAGAAACACTAGGACCACTTGTGTGGATCTTCACTCTCAGTGCCAATCAGCTCCAGCCCTGAGCCATCAAATCCACTTACAATAAAGCCAGATGCTACATGCTCAAGGATGTACCAGCCATGCACAGATGTGCCACAGGGAGAGGAAGAGGAACCTTTTCTCTGAAAATGATCTTTTGCCTTCATTTGATAGAATAAACAGTGTTGAAAATAATTGTACTTTGTGTCAAAGGATAGTTAATTAAATCCTGACTCCCACTGCTGAGTAATTGCTTTTCTTTAAGAGGTCTTGAAGAACTTTACATATATATTTTTTAATCCCAAAAATATGGAACTCAGAATACTCTGTTTTTTTGTGTGTAATGCACTTAGAGGGGTGTATTATTTATTTTTTCATGTTTAGTGTGTACATTTGGTATTTTCCAATATGTTTTGAGTGCTCTAAGGGCAAGAAGTAGGTGATCTTTATCCCTATTCTGTGCCTGCCTGTAGGTCAAGTGTTTAGTTGGGGTATCCATAAATGCTGCTTGCACTGTTGAGTGTAATCAGGAATGGATAATTTTATGAAAGAACCACTCCTGACTAGATTGAACTGGGGACGAGGATTGGGAATGGTCATTTGGAAGAAAGCAGGATTAGAGAGTAAGTATACAGAAGAATATTGAGGTCAGAATGTACTGAGACACAGCAGTCAACTTGACAACTATAATTTGTAAACAAAAATCTTAATATGAAGATTTATTCTGAAGGCACTGGGCAAGTATTATTGTGCCTGAAAGGACAGAAAGCAAATGCAGGAGTTAAAACCTATTCAGTTGTGTTCTGAGACGCAAAATAAGTCATCCAGTTATGTAACCGAGTTTTAATCAGGTTTTGCGACCTTCCTAAGGTCTTGTCCTTAGTAGCTGTGTCTTTTACCCATGTTGTCTTGCTATAATTAATGTATGTGCAGATGATCCAAACTTGGTAAAGAAAATGAACACTCCAGCATTTTAAATATAGTGATTTCTGTAATAGGAAAGCCAACTGTATTGTTAAAATTCTAGGCGGACTGACCTAGATCTCTAGATGGAAAGGTTTGCTGAGACACGTGCAGCCGTGTACATCTCTGAGATGTGGGTTATTTAAACAGATGGTGACGCTGGCACAGCAAACTCTACATGCAAATTGGCAGAGAGCAGAACTCGAAAGGAGGCAGGGCAAAGAGGAAGCATAACCTCACAGTGGGCCTCTGAGAATCTTAATTAAAATTAAAATTTACAGAACAAAATTTAGAGTGCTTGGATATACTTCTTCAGAATATTAATTAAACATTAGTATTGGTTGGATTGTTGCTATGATACCATGACCGCAAAGGGATGGAGTGCTTTTGGAATCTCCTTTTGATTTTGCTCAGTTTCTGGATGTGGTTTGGCCCTGCCACTTCCTGACT